>JAUZSX010000033.1:959006-976952 GCA_034780655.1 Idiosepius hallami
GGCAATTGATTCTTTTTTTCATTTCTTTTCAGATCCAGTAATGACATTCACTCCATTTAATCTCAAAATTATCCCAACACTTTTGAAACACGCTGTATATCAATAAAGATCTAAATGAACAGAAGAAGAGACGTTTCATTGGATCAGAATTGAGGATACTTGACCTTTGACATTTGACCTTTCCAAAACTGACCTTTTGCTTTTAAAAGAAGCATCAAGCCTGAGCTTAAGAAAAATCGACTCACCTTCGTCTCTTCGTAGTACGGAGTGAACAACCTTGGTTTCACATACATGCCATTGTTCTTAGCTCGAATCCAGGCTCCAACCCGCGGGTTCCCACCCTCATCAGCAATCATGTGTGACGGCGGCGAACTGACCAAACCCCTTTTTATTGCACTGCTCAGCACTTCACTGTTATAAGGGATTACATGATCCATGCGGATGTGGGGTAAAAGTTCTGCTAAGATCTCTCTGAGTTCAACGTCGTTCAAGTCTCGTTTGCGTATACCTTTCTTGCTCACACTATGGGCCGTGTGATTTAAAAGATTAGGTTCTAAAAGAAAAAAAAATAAAACAAAAGAAACAAAGAAAAAAAAAGAAATTTAATAAAATTTAAAAAAAAAAGAAAGGGAAAATCTATATACAAGGTGTCTCAAAAAAATGTACTCACACTTTGACTTTGACGAGAAATCCTTTATTTATGAACATACAGTGAAATTGAATAGCTTTGAATTTAAATTTATGACTACATTTTTTTTATATTTGTGAGCACATTGTTTTGAGACAGCCTGTATAAAATAGTGAAAAGAGTTTCATCAATTTATTTCAATTGTTTCATTGATGCTTCAATGATCTTTAATATGTGAAACCTTAATAAAATAATATATATATTAATATATAAGTATATATTAATATACTTAATATATATTAATATTAAAGTATAATATAAAATATTAAATTTTTTAATATATAAACCTTTAATAAAAAAAAAAAAGAAAACCTAAATATGAAATAGTGAAAAGAGTTGCATCAATTTATTTCAATCGATTCATTGAGGCTTTAACCTCTTCACATTCTGATGTAATGCAATCACCAAACACCCCTACGATAGAATGAAAAGGACTGTCTTTAAATACAACGTGCTCTCACAGCAGAGAGTTGGAGAAAAACCTAATATGTCAAGAAGATTCTTAGTAGTGTGCACCCCTTTGTTAATAAACCCTTACTGTTAACTTAACCAATGACTTGATGTATTCATTGCAGAAGTTTAACAGAGTTTAAGAACTACTGTGAGTCACTGGCTATGGAACACATCACAACACCAACTTTTAACCCTCGATCTAATAGACAGGCAGAAAGATTTGTCGATACTTTTAAACGAGCTTTAAAAAAGAATAATAACATCGACACTGAAGAAAAAAGTATTCAAAATTTTTTAGCAGTATACAGAATAGCACCAAATGCAAATTTATCCTCAGTAGTGTGCACTCCTTTGTTGATAAGCTCTTACTGTTAACTTAACCAATGACTTGATGTATCAATTATGAAAGTAAGTATATATCATATTCTTACAACCTTCTGACATGGTAAAAAGAGAGAAAAAAAGAGAAATATTGTGATGGAAATAAAAAGAAAAGTCATTTTTATGAAACCAACTTCTTAAACCACAAAGAATCAAAGGTCACAGTTTATAACAAATCTGTTTTTAATCTTAATTTCATTAAAAATATCAAGTTTTTTTTTTATTGCAATCACAGCCTGAAACACTTGTAAAAGATGAACAGAGGAAAATAACAAATCTGTTCATACAAAGAAAATGCTAAAAGTCTTTTTTTGATTTCAAACTTTCTTAAAGACATGAATCAAGTTTTATTTAAAATCAATTATTGAAACGAAGGATAAACAAGAATTATAATCTGAATCGACCGTTACATTTTAGTTAAATAGAAAATATAAAAGAGGAATGGACAGAGAGAATTTGTGAATTTAGAAGAAGAAGAAGAAAAGTTTAAATTTCTAAGTCTTTAATTTCGTATGCATTCAATGACTTTGGCTAAGTAAAAAGATAGCAAGAAATTAATAACACTTGAAAAATGAAAAAAGGAAAAATTGTGGCCATCTGTGGAACTAAGATATGGGCCAAGCAGATAAGGTTGGAGGGTGAGATTCTGAAGAAGAAGTGTGGAGAAGAAAAAGAAGAAAAAAGAAATAATAATAAGAAGAAGAAGAAAAAAAAGAAAAGAATAATAAAAAGAAAAAAAAAAGAAAATGAAAGCTGATTGATACAAGCTGTCAAAATGAGAAAAAATAATTTTTAGAAAGAATTCAAACTAGTTATTAACATCTTAAGGGGGGTCGGGGTGTCTCTCTCTCTCTCTCTCTCTTTCAGAATGGAATCAACTGACTGACATTCTTGAGGAAACTTGTTGTCACTTCCTGCAGAGAATGCCACTAGTTATTAACACCTTAAGGTCTGATATGAGAATAGATGAAATAAAAACTGAAATGAAAAGAAAAAAGTTCATTGTTACCTCGTTCTTCAATCCTCTTCACCAATTGATGCTCACCCCATTTTAAGACAGCATTTAAGACGTCCAGTTCCCCAGCCTAAAATTGGAACAAAAAAAAATACACATCTAAGTTTGCTTGATTTTTTTGTTTTTTTGTTAAATCAATAAAACAAAATCAATAATAAAAAATTGAATATTAAAAAAAAAAGAAAGAAAAATAAATTAAAATAAAAAAAAAAACTATGAAATTAAATTTAAAAATTTGAAATTTAGAAAATGAAATAATCAAATTGAACAAGGCTTGTTGTCACAGAAAAGATGTTCCGATTAAGAAAGAAATTTATAGGGACAAATTTTCTGGAATCATTGGGCCACAATTCTGGAGAAAAAAATTTATTTGTCTCAATTCATTTCCAATTCTTGTCTTAAAACATTTAAACTGTTTTACAAATAAGATTTCTAGTTTCTGTTTTTGATTGTTCAATTCCCAATGTTTGGCTGACCTTTGTGACCTTCAGCCTTTTCCAGGCATGACTGAAACTTGGGGACTTTTCCTTCTTGGACATACAAGAGTTACTCTTTATTCACTCCCCATCCATCTAGACTGTGTACATCCTTAAAAAGGTATTACTAGAGGTTTAGGGTTAAAATCTAGTTTGGGCAGTATGACTTGTTTGTGACAGCAGTCAGGACTGAACCTGGCACCTCAGTATTGTCAGAAGAGATCCAAAACCAAAAATAGAAGAAAAACAAATAAAAACAGAAACCTGCAAGTCAAATAAATAAAAATCTTTTTCTGATGTTTATAAAGTTGTTTAGCTTTAAATGAAAATTTTATTGCATTGAATGTCAAAAATTGTTTTCACTTTTTAAAATTTAATGAATTTAAAATTAAATTTTTTTTTCTAGAAAAAAAAAGATTTTTTAAAAAACCTGACCATTTGATAAACAAAAGACAATTGAAAAGGTTTTCAGTTTTGTCTTTTTAGGTTTATTTTTTAGCTTGAAATACAATTGAATCAAGAGAGAAGAAATAGTGATACTCTCCAAGCAGACTCTCTTTTTATTATACTTGACCAACTAGTTGTTGTAAAAATAAATTTACTAACATGGAAGCAAATCAAAAGAAAGAGAGAAAAAAAAGTGAAAGAGAAAAAAAGAAAGAAAAAAGAAAGAGAAAAGAAAGATTGTTAAAAGAGGCTTCCATTTAAGGTTGACCTAATAATTCTGTTTTTATAGCTGAGTGATAACAAGAAATGCCACTGGCTAACCTCAAATCATTTTCTGGTTCACCAAAAATATTTCACTTCCTTAAGTGAATAGCTTAACAAAAAAAGAAAAAAAAAAGGAAGAAAAAAAGAAAGAAAGAAAAAAAGAAAGAAAGAAAAAAAGAAAGAAAGAAAAAAAAAAGAAAGAAAAAAAAAAGAAAGAAAAAAAAAAGAAAGAAAAAAAAAAGGACCCGAAGAGAAAAAGGACCAGGAGAGAAAAAAAAGAAAAAGCCCAAATGTTGCAAAAGAATCAACGTCTCTTGCAGCAATTTCTCATTTTCTAAACTAAAAAAAAAAACCCAATTCTGTTGATTAAACAAATATCAATTAAACAAAAATAACAAATGAAAGATCAAAATGGCAGACAAGATTTTGATTCAAAAGACAAAAATAATATCTTTTAAAGAAATGGATTCAAACAAATCTGTGACAGAGCCACAGGACTGGGCTGAAGTGGGGCTTAGAACCCTCTCCCCCCCCGAAAAAAAAAATATTTGCAATGAATTTCAAAAAGAAAAGAAAATGTTCTTCAGAAGAACAAATGGTTAAATTAATATTAGTTTTGTATTTGTGGAACTCAAAAAGAAACTCCTTTGGGAAAAGAATAAGTATTTTGACTTTGGGATTGCCAGACCCCAAAACTACAAAATGCTAGGAATCTTATTTACTTCCACATCTCTAAACTAGGGGTTAAAAAGTGCAACTAGTGTTCTTCTAAAAGTGTCCGTCTATCACTAATATTAACTCCAATCATCATAGTCTCTTCTCCAAGATACCAACGGCTTATTTTTGTTATCATGAAATAGTAACTCCCATTTTAGATTTATATTCTTCATATCATTCCATTCTAAAATCAGGGCTAAAAACATGTTTGGTGTCTGTGAATGATCGATTGATCAATGAATTATGTGAGTATGAAAGATAGAAAAAAAAAAGATGCAGAAAGTTGAAAAAATCTTTTTTTCTGATTTATCAATCGAACAAAAATACCTGAAGAAAAAGAAAGAAAGAAAAGGAAGAGAGAAAGAAAAGAAAGAAAGAAAGAAAAGAAAGAAAGAAAGAAAAGAAAGAAAGAAAAGAAAGTGAAGAAAGTAAAAAAAAAGAAAGAATCAAAATCCCAAATGATTTTTGATTTCCAAACCAAATGAATCGATTAAATATCGAAAGAATTTCATTTTCTTTTTTCTCATTTCTTTTTCACATCACAAAAATAAAACAGACAAATCACTTGAAATGCTTTTTCTGATCAGAAATATTGAAAAAATATAGAAAAACTGGTGCATAATAACAAATGACAGAGTGAATTATAATCATAAGAAATAATGCTAGAGTTTTAGAAAAAAAAAACATTTTATGATTTTGCATGATTCCAGCTAGTCTATAATAACATGATGTCATTTTCATGGGTCCAGCTAGTCTATAATAGTATCATGTCATTTCTATAGGTCCAACCAGTCTATAATAGTATCATGTTATTTCTATGTGTCCAACCATTTCTATAATAGTATCATGTCATTTCCATGGGGCCAGGTAGTCTTTAATAGTATCATGTCATTTCTATGGGCCCAAGCAGTCTATAATAGTATTATGTCATTGCCATAGGTCCAGCTAATTCTATAGCAGTATCATGTCATTTCCATGTGTCCAGCTAGTCTATAATCATATCATTGATTCCAAATATTTATTCTGAATGCCTTTACTTTGTGCTTTACAGTCTACTAAAAATAACAGCTAAAGTATTATTAAAGAAAAAGCAATCCTAATTGAGTATGCTTGTTCAATTTTGTCTATAGTTTCAATTTCAAAAACACGTTTTTTGTCATGAAATTTCAAGTACTTCAGATTTGAATAAAACCTTTTTTTTTTTTGTTCCTCACTCTATTAAAAAATATTTATTCTATTCCCAAAAAAATGATGTTTTCCCAATTTTGTGTAAGGCACTTTGTACCCTTGCTCATTAACAAATTCAATTTGTGAATGTTCACATGAAATCAACTGAGAATTGTTCATTGATGCATTCAAGTAGAAGATAAAGGCTCCAAACTCATCTCTTCTCCTTAATTCCATAAAGTTCTCTTAAAAAAATAGTGACATGAGCGTTTGCCAACTTGGCAACCTGAACCAGGTCTCTCCTAAAACAACTTTTAAAAAAACCCGATTCCCAGGAAAAAGTGCAGAGAAATCTTGCCCAGCAAAACAAGTTCCTTTAGGCAATCAATTCTAATAACATAAATCAATAACCTTGTCACACAAAAATCAACCGATCTTATTTTTAATAAACTTTACCCATTTTTGAAAAAATAGACAGAATGAATTTCTCAGACCTCCTGGATACATTTCCCATTTACAAATAAAAAACATGAACCACATTTTTTGGTTATTTTTCAACTGTAATTTACCTATAAAGATGAGAATGATAGTCTGAACATTCTAAATAAAACAAATTATGTTTTTATTAAAAAAAAAAAGCATTTTGATAAATAAAAGTAACATTTTGTCAGGATATTATGTGCATCTAAAACATCTTTAAAATTATATGAACATTCTAAAAAAAAAAAAGTTAACAGTCTCCAAGATGTATTTGGATGGCAGGGGGGTGTTCACATATATCGATATTAATAATAATAATTGAAATAGAATTCTTCTTCTTCTTCTTTCAATATTGTCATTTTCCATCTTAATTTTTTCCAGTCATTCCAATTCAATAATTAAAACAATTTCTAATCCAAAACCAAACCCAGATTTTCTAAATGGAAATATTTTGAAGATAAACCATTTGTTCACCTTGCCAGAATCTTATCACAAGGATTTATGACTGACTTAATGCTGGCCAATGCTTCTGCCTTAACTTTGCTGATTGTAGGATTAGGAGTCTCTACCAAATTGAAGTGTCTTGGCAATCCATTTACAACCATTGAGATACGAAGGTCCATGCCTTCCCTAACAGAACTGGCTGCATTATGGTACATTTTATGGAAGTAAAAGATATTTTTTTATTAAGTAACAAGTACTATTTAGCATTTTCTTGAGGGATTACTCAGTTAAGTCAAGTGGAGATAATATCCTAATCTGATAATCCACTTACTGAATAACCTCCCTTGTACCTCACATAAAGATTATTTTTTATTCATTGTGGACAGAATAAAAGAAAGATTGTTAAGCCTTTAAAGTTGCTTTTTAAGTTTCATTTTCTTTTTTCTTTTTTTAGATTGAATATAAATCTAAGAAGAAATATTCTACAAAGAATATTTGTTTAGAATTGGATTGCAAGTTAGCACAGTGGTCAGCGCAAGTGTGCTTTGAGCTTTTGTTTTTAAGTAGGATGGATCTTGAAGACAGAGAGAGACAGAGGGAGAGGTAGGTAGAGAGAGTTAGAGAGAGAGAGGGGGAGAGGGGGAGGGGGAGAGAAAGGAAGTTAGGGAGAGAAAGGTAGGGAGAGAGAGGTAGGAAGAGATAGAGAGAGTTAGGGAGAGAGAGAGAGACGTAGGGAGAGAGAGAGAGACGTAGGGAGAGAGAGAGAGACGTAGGGAGAGAGAGAGAGACGTAGGGAGAGAGAGAGACGTAGGGAGAGAGAGAGAGTTAGGGATAGAGAGAGAGAGAGAGTTAGGGATAGAGAGAGAGAGAGAGAGAGAGAGAGAGAGAGGGAGACAAGAGAGAGACGTAGAGAGAGAGAAAAGCTTTTCATAAAAGATCAAACAACTCTAGCCAGACATTCCCCCAATCTTTTACAATCATATAAAGTCAATTTTCATGCCTTAATGTTAAACAAAAACAAGCTACTGTCTTTAACAAATCTCAATTCAATCTCAGCTTTAAGGAAAAAGATTCCTTATCATCTCTCCAAAAACCCTGGTAGATCAGACCCATCAAAATAGCAATAACTCATCTAGATGAAGGGTGACACTGATTACAAAAAGCTCAAGGATATGTAGCGGACAGATTACGACACCGTGTCTTATAAACACTTCCTGTACAAATAGGAAGTAGCAGTCGGGTTTACGACACAGGCCAATCGCCAGGTTTGATCAGTTTTGAGACATTGACGAAGCAAGCTTGCAAGCAGACGTCTATAACAGACTACAGAACTTACTACAATTACTACTACAATTCAGATAGCAACGACCGACACAACTTTCCTACCCAGAAGGAAACGTGTTCCATTCAAGGGACAAACTTTCACTCTCAATAATGTCCTTACACTGGGGACTTAATCGTTTACACCTTCCTACCTATCGGTCTTGCTATAGACATAACAAGAACATAAAAATATCCTTATCTATCCATGCGCATGTAAAACTGGCCTTGGTTTGGTATTCGACCAATTAAATATATTCATATCATCGATCCAGGAATTTATGTACTAATATTTTTATGTGACACGATTGTCTTCCTTCTCTTCTTTCAACCTTGTCAAGTTAGGTAACAAACAATCACTCAGAGGAAACAAACGAAAATGAAAGTTAACCTTGAAAGCTTTTTCTTAAAACAACTTTGAGGTTTTTGTTTAACAATTGACATTCTTAAGTAAAAAAGGAAAGAAAATAGAAAACAAAAAAAGACGAGTCTATGTGTTTACCTGCAGGAAGTCTGAACAGATGGCTGCAATGAGGTAATCTTTGCTCATTTCACAGAAAAGTGGAGAGTGTAACAGCTGTAGAAATTCCTCTCGTAAAAAGTGTAGTGCTTGCCTGTGGACCCATTGAGAGCCATGAGGCTCCGAACTCCAGTTTAGAACAGAGGTTAAATTTTCAACAGCAATACTTTCTACAATAATATCCTCACAACCTGAAAATAAACAAAACAAAGGATTAAGTTTTGAATGGGTTAGAGATGAATAGGAAATAATCAGAAGGAAAGAGGATTAGAAGAGAAAGGAATGGAAAAGGAAGAAGAAAATTTACATGCTCTTACTTAGGCCTTTTACATTTGGTGTTACCCTTCATCTAGATGAGCTGCTCTCCCGAGTTAACAAGCCCCATCTACCCGAGGCAGCTAAAGGTGAATGCAATGGTTTTGACTGGGATTTGAACTCAGGTACTACGATTCCAAAGCCAAATCTTTTACCAATGCTCCAACTTTACTGCCCAATCATTTGGATATTTGGATGATATTTTGCTCTGTTATATTTATTGAGCATTTAACAATTCTTTTAATTTTGATTCAATTAAAAGCCAATTGTAGAAATAAAGCCTAATTCTTTTACAAACTAAAAAAATTTGAGATTGAAAATAAAAATAAATAATAATCCAAAAAGAGAGAATACTAATTCTCTGTCTTTGTCTGTCTTTCTCTCTCTCTTTCTTTGTGTTCTTAGTCATTCAAATACACAGAGCATGGCATCATTATCCAATCAAAAGGAACAGGATGATGCAATTATTACAGAACCAAAAGCAATAATGTAACAATAATTTATCCAATATTAAAATGTCAATAAAATGAGCACACCAACAGACAATTTATTGTTACCAAACCACTTAGAATTAATCAAAAACATCCATTATATTTTTATAAAATAAAAAGTTCAAATCAATATAATTACAAAGCACAATAGAAATTGAGTTCAAATTACTTTTCTACATAAGTTGGTTTATTTTCCAGATTTTCTGCTATATCAAGATTAAAGAAGAACATTTTATCAATTAATTTTTAGTTGATTCATTAATTAATTCATTTAGGCTGCCACAAAAAGTTTATTTGCTTTTCCTTATAAAAAAAACAATTGAAGAATATTTCATTAATTTGATAAATAATATTCTGTTGGGTTGTCTCTCCTAAAAATTGACTTAGCCCTTACATAACCCAAACATGGTGCTCGACCAAGTAGATATCTACTAGGTCAAAAAACCCGGGTAAATGAGACCTGTCAACTTAATGATAGTAATTGATCTAAGTGAAGGATGATACCTTACACCTAAATGAGTTACTCTCCAGAATTGATGGGCCCAATTTCCCTGGGGCAGCTCAAAGTGAATGTGATGGTTTTCGTTGGAATTTGGACCCATCTAATACAATTCCAGAATCCAAGCTTTTACCACTGCTCAATATTTGCTACTTGACCAAGTATATATATATTTTCACAACAAAATGGCTGAACTTCATTTCTATGAAAGAAATTGATTGAATTCTACAGTAAACTCTTGTAGGCCACCTACCTTTCAACTTGGAATTCTTTTACTTTACCTACCTGCTACGATGTACACTTTAGTTACTTAAAGCTTTGTGAGAATGTGACCTACAACTATTAATTACTTTATCAAACAACTTTAGAAATGTGTTTAAACCATAGTATAGCTATAAAAAGAAAGTAATAGGTAATTTTTCCCCAATATCTATAAAAATACAATCAATAAACTGCAGTTCGGTAAATGAGGGCATATGTGAATGTTCTGTGCTCTATCAAAGATTTTTAACATTATATTTTTACATATACAAGGAAGAACTCTATGATATATTGCATAAATAAAGTGAATCTTTAATAATATTTATCACTTAAATCCTCATTAAAGGTTTTCTTTATAATTCTCTTGTATCTTGTCTAATTTTCTACCTTGCAAGTCCCAAATTTGATGACATACGAGGTTTTAAGATACAAAGATGTTCAAACTAATTCTTTTAAGTAACAAAATATTGATTATTCTATTCATTAAGAGATTCACAGAACAATATAATTTATTCACTTTATTCTTTGTAAGTCATTGACTGATTAATTTTACAGCATATCAACCCCTAGAAGTCTCTGAAAGTGAGCAAAAAAAAAATGCTTATTTGAATTTAGTCATTTGTTCTTTATTTTTATTCAGGTTATTTAGACTTTTTCTCTCAACTTAATTGTTAGATATGATTGTCAGAATTTATTATAAGAGTTTTGATTTAATATCTTTATTCAGGTAATTTGGACTGAAGGGCTTATCTGCCAAAATTAAAGTTAAGATGAAAGTAAAAGTCCAAATTACTTGAATAAAGATTAAAACAGACTGGTTAAGATTTGAATTTAACTTTTAAAATCTTTAAGGCAAAGTTTTTTTTAACTTGCATCGAGGTTTCTGAAAAATAAAAAAGGGTCCCTTGAATAATAAAAAAAACCCCTTCATTAAAAAAAGTCTCTTGGGTTATGGAAAAGGTCCCCCTCTATAAAAAAAAGAGGGTCCCTACAATCATTTATGATACTTAAACTTTGATATGTCTAAAAGCCTATAATCCTTGCATAATTCCAGGCATTTTTCACAGCTGGTGTTGTACAAAGCTTCTTGTCATACAAGATAATCTATAAGTGGGAGGTCATTAAGGCATTTTGTCTTAGCAACTAATCTCTGGTTACCATAAATCAATGCTTTTAGGAATAATGATGATTTAAGTGCAAGAAGACCAGTTGAAAGTTTTGAGGCTTTGCTTGTCTTAAATCTTGAGATTTTGTTTATTTTATAGCCTATCAACCTTTTTAGGTCATTTAATGCCGATAACAATGATATCTTTAATAAATTTTTATTTTTTTTTGTTTACAGAAATTTTTTTGAATCATACAATGTGCACAATACTTAATGCATAGCTTAAGAATTCATAACTTTCCCAAGGGTATTAGTCTAATTATGAATGCAAATGGAACGACTAGGATTCAAACTCAAGTATTATGATTCTGAACTCCGACTGCCTACCCACTAGGCAAAGTGGACTTCTCCAAGATATGTTTTGATATTATCATTATCATTAAATGATTCTTTCACTCTTAACTTCATTATACTGGGTGTCTAAAAAGTTCCCGTGCACTATGGTTACATAGAATTTAACTTAACTAATAAACAATAAAAATTATCATTAAACATTTAGACAATACAATTTTTACCTATAAAATCGTTTTATTTTTTACAGCATCACAGCTAATCTTAAAGGAAATGCTGGAAATGTCCTCCACTGGCATTAAGATATTATTTTTTACTGTACACCAACTTTTCAAAGATCCTGTATTTACAATGTTTCTATAATTTAATTTTGAGTTTTGATCAATTGAAATTATTTCAATACTTATACCAATATCTCTAGTTATATTCACAGTGTTTCGTTTTAAGAAAGGATTTTTGATGATTATCCTTATTCAAATTGTTTGGACCTTTACTCTCATCTTCGAGCTATTTATATATATATATATGTTTTTTCAATTGTTAATGTTTCTTTATTTGTCAGAATTTATGAGAAGTGTTTTGATGATTCTCATTATTCAATAACAATAAAGATGAGAGTGAAGGTCTGACTAATTTTTAGAGATACTAAATAATTTATTCATAATTATGTCTATTAAGATTTGGTTTCAGTAAATTAAAAAAAAAAAAAAGAGCAAACAACAAACACACATTTAAGATATGAATCTTTTAAAAAAATATTTTTTAGAATGACAGCTGGAGAAGACAGTATTTTTTTAAAGTAACTTCAATAAAAAAGTTGTTTTTTTTTTTTTTTTTTTTAAATTTTTCTTTTTGAGAAATACCACAGATTTTTATCAAAATATTTTCTCCCGCCCACCCGCTGCTTCTCCCTGGTTTTATTTATTATTTGAAAAGAGACTTTTTTTTTATTAGTTTAATTTATTGGTTGTTATTTTGTTCTTGTGTGTGTGTGTGTGTGTGTGTGTGTGTCTTGTTGCTGTTTTTGTTTCGTGTGTGAATATCCAAAGTGTTTATGTGTTAAGTTCTGGTTTTTAGTGTATGCTTGTCTTTTGGTTTCATATGGTTTTGTTGGTCTTTTATGGTACAACAACCACTGTGGGTCATTTGATGTTTGTTTGTGTTTTACTGCATACCAACCTTTTTAGAACATTTAATGCCTATAATCATTTTAGAGAAACATTTTTATCCATACAAAGACTTTTTCAAATAAAATAGTATGTACCATTTAATTCAAAGCTGGAGGGTATGTGAGGATTCATTCCTTTCTCAAGGGTATTAGTCCAAATGTGAACGTAAACTGACCGACTGGGATTCAAATTTATTCCAAGACTTCCATATTCACTTTTTTGTATTCCACAATTTGACCTGACCCCCAAGCGTCATTTGACACCAAACCAATTATTAACCCTTTCGACCCTAAGGGGCTGATATATAGGCCTAGTAACCAAAGGCAAAAAAGACACACTTTCATTTCGACCCTAATAGGTTTTTTTTTTTATTAGAACAGCTCTGAGTGACTACTTGGTAATATTACCAAGTCAGGGTCCGAAGGTGGCGATTGAAATATCTTTGTGTGTGTGTCATCTTTTGACTTGAGTCACTAGAGCCAATATATCATTTTCTTAGGGTCTAAAGGGTTAAAACCAAAGAGTTTTTTTGTTTTGTTAAGTAGAGTTCTTCAGATTATTTGTTGGGTAAAGTAGTTGTGTTGGGATTATATTTTCTTGTTTTCTTGCATAGATTTAATTTTTATTAAAAAGATAGGAATGTGTTTGGGTTTATCTTATGAAATAGTTAGTTCATGTTTGTAGCTTACAGAGAGTACCTCATCTAGGTGAAGGGCAACACTGATTACATAAATTCAGGAATGTAATGAACTCATAAAACTGGCTTTTGTGCATACATAACTTGATTTGGTGCTCCTCAACTCAACCGCTTCCCCTTCCCACAAATATCGATAAGATAATGATTTTAATGTCAGTATCTGCACTTTCAGATTTCTGACAGGAGAATTGAACGAACAAAAGAGAGGCAGAAAGAGAAGAAAGAAAAGAAAAAAAAAGAAAATCTTTCTTTCTTTTTTTTTTTAATTTTTTTCCCTTAGGAAAGAAGAAAAAAGAAATTAAAGAAGGTAATAAATAATCTTCTAGTTTCGCATTGTAAAGCAGTTTAGTGTAGTTAAATCAGTATGCATACAGAACATCTCTTTTAATAACCGGCAAAATTAGGAGGGCGGGGGCTATGATTTTTTTCTTAACGGAGTCTCTCTTAAAAAATCTAACAAAAATCAGGTAATTATCCAATCAATATGGAATTTTCACCAATTAAGTGAAAAACAAACTTTATAAGTGTGTATTTTTTATGATTGATGTATTTTCTAGCCAACATTATTCTCCCTAATAAAACACCCTTATATAAAATAATGAAAATAAGATTGAATAGTAAATATAGGAAGGAAGGGAGAAAAATAGAAAAAACGATTAAAAAAGAGTAAAAATAGAAAGATAGATAAAAAAAGAAAGAAGAAAAACCAAAAAACACGGTGGAACATTCATTGGTAGAAGCTCGGGCTGTGAGTTCGTGTTACGCGAGTTCAAATCCCAGTCAAAACCATTACTTTCACTTTAGCAGCCTCGGGCAGATGGGGCTCGTTAGGTCGGGAGAGCAGCTCACCTAGGTGAAAGGTAATGCCGAATGTAAAAAGCCCGGGTAAGAGTACGTAAAAATGGCCTTTTGCCAAACTTGGGGGCGCTCACCAAGTAAATACAATACTTTTACAAACATATACTATAAAATCCATAGCTGGAGAGAATGTAAGGATTCTTAGTTTTTATTTCAAATTGAATTTTATTGTATTTTCATGGACTTATTTATAGCTACCATTTAGTTTGATTTAAGATTGTCTCCGGTTCATTCATTTATTTTCAGGATCCTATGGTATCTTCATACTTATAAGTTTAGTCTAAGGGAAATAACTCAAACATAACCAAGGGTTGCTCCCCCTTAATTTTCAATAAAAATTATGTGCAATAAAAATACGGTTTAAAGTAGTAAATATTTCTATTATTATTTATTTATATTTTTTAAATATTTACTCCTCATATATTTATCTATAATTGATTTATATATGGTTTTCATATCTTTATATTTACTTAGACTAAATCAAACATTTCTGATGTCCAGTAAGAACACTGTTTCTGTTTAATGGAAGAACAAGCTGATGTATTATAGCATTAATAAAATTCTACGTAATTCCCAAACTATTTGAACATTTTAATGATAAGCTATCTTAACGAAAGCAAAAAAAAATCTGTAAAAAGACTGAGTATTAATGCAGCAGAGAAACGAGTTTTCGGGTTGTTTAAAAAATGGAATGAAAATTTTTAATGTAGTAGGTATGACAGGACATTTGAATATTTTTTTTTTTACCTCACTGAAATTGAAGCCAAAATTATTCATTAAAAAAAATATTTACTTAAAAGAATGAGAACATTTAAAAGTGAATTTATTTATTTATACATAATGCAATCACTGTTTTAAACAAAGGGGGGTTAACAATTTTCCGATTTGTCCTGTCATACCTAACACAGCACTAATGAATGCACCTGTACCCCTATAGATCAGGGATTCTTAAACTTTCAGTTGCAAAACCAAAAAGGGTTGCTTAGCAAAATCTAGGGTTGCAAGATTTTAATAATCTGCAAAATGGAGTTGCTGTTTTATAAAATAGAGTTGTTATAATAATAATAATAATAATAATAATAATAATTTTTAAATACAATAATTTTAGAAAATATTTGATAAATGCAACAATTTTTAAATTTATTTTCTTCTTATTTGCAACACAATATTTTAAATAATTCAAAGTAATTCTAGAGCTTTCTAATATTTTGAATTTTAGATTATGGCCAAGTTATAAATTATCATGGTATTAAAACTTATCAGAAAATTGAAAAAAATAAAGAAAATCTGCTGTCAAAAAATGTCTATTCACATAAGGAAAATGATGCATAAATACACACACACACAAATACAGACATATGCATATATAAATACACACACACACACATACACAAATACAGACATATGCATATATAAATACACACACACACACACAAATACAGACATATGCATATATAAATACACACACAAACTTCTAAAATATGTAGATTTAAGAAGCATATCTTTTTAAAATCAGAAGGGCATAATATACATATGTATATATGAGGGAGAAGGGGAAGCTATAAAGCATTCATGGCATGAGCTAAGATGGCCCAGGATAGGTAGGGGTGGAGAGACTTTGTTGCTGACCAACACACCACTGGGTGTAATGGTTCATAAATACACACACACATATACATACAAACATACATAATGTATGTATGCCTGTGTACAAAACTCTTAATAAATAAATATGTGTACACACACCAGTTTAATGCTTCTATTAACAGCTTACTTTAATTATTGTCACAATGGATTTTCTGTTTGAAATAAAACATTTTATTTTTTATAATATCTCAGAAATATATAACCAATCAATTTCTTATGAACTGAGAATCAAACTATAATTATTCAAAATTCTCATTTTCATTAAAAAATAAATTAAATCACTTTATGTAATTCACCCAGAAACATTTCAATTTTAAAAATTGATAAAAAGAAATTTATTATCTCCATGATTAAATATAGGTTAATTGATAAGTCAATCCTTTGGACCCTGACTTAGTAATATTACCAAATTGTCACTTAGAGCCGTTCTAATAAAAAAAACATATTAGGGTGGAAATGTCAGTGTGTCTTTTTTGCCTTTGGTTACTAAGGCAGATATATCGGCCCCTTAGGGTCAAAAGGGTTAAATAATCTATAAATGTTTAAA
Organism: Idiosepius hallami; assembly: GCA_034780655.1. NCBI lineage: Eukaryota > Metazoa > Mollusca > Cephalopoda > Idiosepiidae > Idiosepius > Idiosepius hallami. Next base: position 975,319 of record JAUZSX010000033.1, read on the forward strand.
GTTACAAAATCAACAAGATAAGATGAACAAAAAAAAAAAAAAAATCCCCCCAAAATGTTCAGGTAACGAAAAAGGAAAATAAAATACATAAATCCATATAAAATGGTTTACAAGTAATAAACTTACCATGAATGATAACACATAGAAGATACAATGTTTACTGTAGTTGTAAACGTGGCTCCACTTCTATCTACAGAGAGAGGCTGCTTCTTCAGGAACCCTTTTATCAAAGAGCTAGCATTTACAAAACTGACATAGTAGGGAGAGGAAAGAACAGCACCAGAAACAAGACCAAAAAAAAAAGAAAAGAAATTGAATTAAGAAAGGAAAAAAAAAAGATAGTCAGATAGTAGAGCTATTGGAGAAGAGAAGTAGTGATGAGTGTATCATAATGGATTCCTCTTTTCTTTCCCTTGTTAAATGCAGGAAACAAGTTTTATGGAAGTAGAAGACTAATTACATACTGTATGTGCAAACCAACAGAGATAACCAGCAGGATAAGTTTTGTACTACTACACTTCTCTAGATCATCCCTTTCTAGCAATATCCTAGCAAATCTTTTTTTTAGCAGGACTCTACAAACCCTAACCCTAACCCTACAGGACCAGAACTATATAAAGACACCATCCTCCAGTTGAGATTCCTTTCAAAGCAGATGGCCTATTCTTAGCTATTATCAAAATAGTGCCAGCATAAAACCAAAATTTACAGATAAGCTAAAACCCAGCTTGGATTTTTGGTTTTTTCTTCCTTTTTAAGTTTCAGGCAAAAATAAACTTCATTTAAAAGTAGGTTTGCATTTTTTATTTAATAAATTGATGCTTCAACCTTTTAAACCCTAAAGATCTGATATATCGGCCCTGGTGATTTAAGGCTAAAGAAGACACATTAACACCTATATTTCGGCTTTAATCTTTGGATCCTGACTTAACAAAATTAAAAAAATAATCACTCAGAGCTGTTCTATTAATAGACCATATTGAACCTTTGGACCCTGACTTAACAAAATTAAAAAAACAATCACTCAGAGCTGTTCTATTAAAGGACCATATTGAACCTTTGGACCCTGACTTAACAAAATTAAAAAATAATCACTCAGAGCTGTTCTATTAAAGGACCATATTAGGGTGGAAATTTCGGTGTGTCTATTTTTACCTTAGGTTTCTTAGGCCTATAATATCCTCATCTAGGTGAAGGGTAATACTGAATGTAAAAAGAGCACGTAAAAATGGCCTTGTGCCAAACTTGTGTTGGTGCTTACCAAGTAAATATAATATAATACTTCATCAATAATAAAAAGAAAACCTGATTTTTCCAGGCCTGAAAAAAAATTCTGCATTATCTCAAAAGGCAGAATGATTTGGCAATAGATTTCTTTAAAAACAATATTAATTTGGAAATAAACATCAATTCAACACAAATTGAAAACCTTAATCGTTGCTATCTTTAAATACAACAAAAAAGGGAAGTTGAATTATATTAACAGAAATAACTTTAAAAGAAAGAGAAAATTATCCTATTTCTGTAATGTTATTAGTCCACAAGAGCTGATAGAGTTTAAGCTTTTAAAGTGGATTTGAGTATTTCCATTCAAGACATATAGTAACTTTCTGTGGGCGTTAGTGTTATCTATG
>JAUZSX010000033.1:1020468-1045725 GCA_034780655.1 Idiosepius hallami
AAATTAAACCAAAATTTAAAGAATTGAAAAAGAAAAAGAAGTCAAATTAAACAAAAAAAAAACAAACATATTTTTTTAAGAAATTAAACCAAAATTTAAAGAATTGAAAAAGAAAAAGAAGTCAAATTAAACAAAAAAAAAACAAACATATTTTTTTTGGTTTGTTTAGTATTTAACGGCATATCAACCCTTTTAGGTCATTTTAATGCTGAGAACAATTACTTTAGATAAACATCATTATTATTATACTCATGAGTTTTTGGATACATAAGTTAAGTTGAACTACTTAATCCATAGCTGGAAGGAAGATGTGGATTCATACCTTTCCCAAGGGTATTAGTCGACGTGTTAACGTAGACAGAACAAGTTGGATTTGAACCCGCGTACTACGGTTCCAAAATTTGATTGTCTATCCACTTGGCCATGTGGACTGCCCCACAAACATTTTGAGTAGTTTTTTTTTTTTTTTAATTTTATTTAACTTCAAATGTTGAAAAAAATTTAAAAAAAGGTGTTTTTTTAAGAATTTCTTTCTTTTGTTGCATTTTTTCCTATTTCTTTAACAGATTTAATGAAAAAATAAAAGTGAAAATGTGTGTGTGTGTGTGAGTTACATACAATCAGTTTCTACCAAACTCTTCAGCCAATTTTTGGTCTACTGACTTGAAATTTGACATTAAAGGATATTCAGACCTGAGGAAAGCTTTTTAACCTGTTTTCAGTCGGAAATTTAGCTGCAAAGAGGGCAAAGTTGAAAGAATTGACCTTTGAAATCTCTACCAAACTATTCTGCAAGTTTTGGGTTTAAACACTTGAAATTTAAAATATGGATGTGGAATTGCTTTTGTCTTTCTTATAAGAATTTGATGAACACTTTTTTGTTTTAAGAAGATCTCTCTTCTGATTCATCTTAATGTATTTGTATCTGTGGTTAACACATTTGGGAAAATAAATTACAAGTACAAATAATGATTTTAAATTATTCTTTTAAAAAGAAACTTTATTTAACATTGTCAACATATTTTGAATTCTTAGTGGTTGGTTTTTTAAAAACCTTCTCAAGGCAAGCCAGTGGAGTAGCTGGTTAACTTGTGGAGGAACTGGCTCTTGAGGCTGGTCAGTTTGGATTGGTCAGAGAGAGGGGGGAGGGAGAGAGAAGAATTGAGAGAGAGAGAGCAAGATTGAGAGAGAGGGAGGGAGAAGAATTGAGAGAGATAGAAAGATTGAGAGAGAGAGAAGGATTGAGAAAGAGAGAGAAGGATTGAGGGAGAGAGATATATATAGAGAGAGAGGGAAAGAGAGGAAGATTGAGAGAGAAAGATTTTTTAGGTAGTTCTTGCTTGACTGATGTAGGAGAAGGAAAACTCTGAAATACAAACCTCCACTGTCTTGTGGATTACCTGAGCTCAGGAAAGGCTAAGGGAATAAACCCTGAAAGAAAATCCGGATTTGGAGTCCCTAAGGCAGCCCGAAAACTGTACTCAGTTTGTTTCGCTAGCTCCTGCAACCAACCTCATGCCAAATGTACTGACTGCTCTGCTTTCTTTTGGATCCAGCCGGCAACGCTGAGAGAGGGGTATTGAGAAATGGACAGAATCAGAGACCTCCAAGAAATTTTGTTGCAGCTGCAGAGATAGCACGAGACGCATTTATCCCTAATCTCTAGAGACAGATGTATGCCATCCATCCGATGCTAATACAACTGTTATTATTATCATTATTATTAATAATGATCAGAGATGAGCACAGTATGAAGAAATATTCATGCCTAAAACCATCAGAATTTGTTTAAAGGTTTCAAAAGAATAAAAGATTTTGCTATTTACCTTCTTTTATGGTAGTTCTAGCTTGACTGATGTGGAAGTATAAAGGAAAAGACGAAAGTCAAAGTTACCCAAGTAGATAGTATTAACTAGTTTCTGACCTTTAAAGGCAGTTTGTTCTTTTTAGATCAGGATGTAAAAAGAAAAATTAACTTTGAAAACTGGTTATTGAACTGATAACCAAACCAAATCAAAGACAACCAAACCATGAAGTATATATCTATTTGGTTGAACACCAACCCAAGTTAAGCACAAGGCCAGTTTTATATACTCATTGCATCGCCTGGACTTTTTGATAATCAGTATTGTTGCCCTTCACCTAGATGAATTACTTTCATTGAGTTGACGGGTCACATCTACCCGAGTTTTTGAAAACAGTGTTAGATGAGTTACTCCACCTGAGTTAATGAGCCTCCCTCATCTACCCGAAACAGCTGAAAGTTTGTTTGTTTGTTTGTTTTTACAACAAATAGTCCTCGTTCTTGTTAATTAACATTAACAAATAATAAAATAATTTGAAAATTCAATTAATTAGATTTTTTCAAAATCAACATTAGAAATTAATTCCGCGCTTTTGCTTTGGTGGGTTTATTTATCTTTCTTTATTTAGGATTTTTATTTTCATGATTTTTCACAAGATTTTGACTGATCTGAAAATACTTAAAATTAAAAACTAAAGAAGACACTTTCTTTTAGAATTAACTCCAAACTCAACTTTAGTTAAACCAAACGAAATAAGTAAAAAACCGAAAACACTTTCCTTTAAATTTTTCCCTAATGTCGATTTTATCATAAAAACAATTCGATTGTGAGTTAGTTCCATGATTTTTTTAAAAATAAAAACATCTGAATGAATAAGAACAAATCTTCAAGTTACAAAGTTAAGTGAATTTAATTTAAAAGTATTTATTACTTTTTCCATTTTTGTATTTTGACATTAGTAAAATTTTTAAGATTTGAAATTAAACTTTCAATGCTTTCTTTGCAAAAGCAACAATCGGCGAAGAAAGTGAAAATACTTTATTTTCATCAGAAAATGTTTTAAATAACAAAAATAGATGAAAAAAATAATTAATTTAAGTATTCTTTAATAAGAAAACCGAAAAAATGGCTAGAAAGAGTTTTTTCAGGGATTTAATCTAATATTTATGTTATCTTTCATTTCCTTATAAAATTAATCAAAAAGCGGACAAAAGTTTTTAGGCGTCCTTGAAAAAAAAATGAAAGAAACGAAAAAAATCAAATTTTATTATTCACACACATTTTTTACCGGTTATTCATTAATTATAACTAGAACTTCAGTTAATATATTTTAGTCTCTTTTTCTCCTGAAATATTAAGAAAAAATAATAATAATGGAAAACGAAATGAAATTTTAGAGGGAAAAGGGGGAGAGAAAAAAGCCTAGGAACAAGATTAGGCATTCATGGCGAATTTTTTGGCAAAATAGATAAAAAATCATATTTTCGCCACATTTTTAAATGAAAGTAATTCTCTCGTGTTTACTAAACGTAAGGCTAATGTGTCTAGAAATTAAAAGTACTTAGTAGCGAACTTTTTTTCGTGGTTTAAACAACGAGAAACTCTAATAATTGTTAAAGTATGGAGAGAAGTCCATGCTTGATTTCATTATTTCGTTTGTTTTTTCTCTTCTTCCCAAACGAGTGTCTCTTCTTCCCCCATTTTTGTTTTGTTTGGGGTGGGGATTAACAAAACCTGCAGTGAGTAGTGTGCACAGCACTTTGGCTGTTTTTGCTTGAAACCATAAGTGTAAAAAGCTTCCTAGTTTGCTTTTAAAGGATACCAAAAGAAAAGCACAACAACAATAGCGCCAAAATTAAATTCTTGGTAGGTATCATTTCTGTAAAAGAAAAGATATAAAAAAAAAATTAATGCTTAAAAAAACAAACAACCTCATGTCTCTTCTTCGACCGGCTTCATAAAAAAAGTTAGCAATAATTAACATAGTTTTTAATTACATTTTAAATTTAAGTAGAATAATTCTGACTTAAATTCCTGTTTTAAGTATTACCAATAACTAATATATTTACTTTTTTCTTTAATTTTATTAACCATAATTAACAAGAAATATATTAATATAAATATTTTTTTAATTGGTAACGAAAAAAAAAAATCTAAAAACATGGCGGGCGGCGACTATTAATTATCGTTGATAAAGAATATTGATTTATAGCTTTTCTTTTCCTTAATTTTTTATTTTGAAAATTATAAAGCTAATTTAGTTGAAATAATGGTTATATGAAAATAAAACTGAATTAATACATGCATTTATTACCAGGCTTTATTTTTTTCTTCAAATAGATATTCTCCCCTTGTTTGAACGTATTAGATTTGAATTTAAAACGGTTTAATTTCTTGGTAGGAAAAATATAAATTAAATGACTTATTCATTACTTTTTAATTGAAAATATAAAAACTGATTTTTTTTTAATTTTTGTTCTTTTTATTAGCTTTTATGATTTTTTATCAATTAAATAATAATTCGGATTATTTATAAAATTGTAATTTAAATTCAAAATAATTTTTTTTTAATTTTAAAAATATTAAGTTAAATTTTTTTATTTAGTAATTTTTAAAAACCGTTATTTTCTTAGATAATTTTTTAGAATGTTTTTAACTTTAATTTTTTTTAAATGTTCTTATTTTATTTTTAAGGTACCTAAAATTTTTAGTTTAAAATAAAAGTTTAGTCAATTTTGCAGAGCATGAAGAAGCATGCATACGATCAAAATTTAATTGATATTCTTCCAACTTTATTTTCTTTAATAGCAAAACTTTGTTTAGAGTAAAAAAAGTATAAAAAAATCTCACGTGTGAGACGTGTAGATTTCTAATTTAATTTAATTTAATGTAAAAATACTTTTATTAAAAAAAACCTTTGCCGTCACGCTACATATTTCTACATTAGTTGAAAAAGAGGAATTGTTCCGGAAGAGTTACGTCACTGACACCGGGTTTTTACAAATAACGAATCCTAAATAAAACGGAACGAATGTGCACGTTTATTTTAAATTTAAAAAAAATCAATTAAAATAATTCTTAATGATTGAGGTGAGATGTTATGCGCTAATATTTCATTAAGTTCAGCAGAGTTAAAATAACTAAACTCTTCCAATAGAAATTTCGTCACAGAAAATTCTTTAATGAAATATAGCAGTAAATTGCTTTTAAAAAATTTAGTTACATATCTTCAGATAAAAATTAAAAAAAAATCTTTCTTTTAAAGATCAATTTTTAAAAAAAACTCAGTGTATTTTTCTTTTTATAATTATTTAAATCTTTCTCTCGAATCTTTGGTTTCGTATTTCAGTTTGTTTACAAGATAATTTTGGGGAATTAAATGATAAAAGAAAATTAAATTTTGTGTTTATTATTGATTAGTATATTTTCAACGATAGATGATTTAATGAAGGATAAAACAAAAGTGCCAAATTAGGGTCCCAAAGTGTCTGATTGAAAGAAATGAAATTGTCGAGAAAGGCAGATGACGTTTCGGAGAAACCTAATTTTCATATGACCCGCATCATAATATATCTGCGCATGTTCAAATCTCTCGCCCGCCATTTGCGTCAAAGCTTGAAGGCAGAGGGTTAGCGTTATTCAAAAAATTCGTTCATCTGATAGTATTTACTTTATTTAGATTTATTTTTCTTTTCCCTAATTTATTTTAGTACTGCAAAGTACGCAATTACTAGCCAACCATGAGTGATATGGACCCAAATAAGCTGAAAGTTGCGGAATTGCGTGAGGAACTAAAAATTCGTGGCCTGGACGCTAAAGGTACGAAGCCAGTTCTGGTGAAAAGATTACAGCAATCCTTGAACAAAGAACACGGTATCGCAGGTAGGATTAATGCTTTTTTGATCTATTTTATCTCTTTTCTATACAGCCTGCTTTTGAAAATATCTTTCGTGTGTGTTTAGTTTTTGAAAAAAATGCCCTCTTTAAAATCGTCCATGTCTGTTTGAGGGAGAGAAACGTTGTTTTCTGTTAGTTTCCTCGATATCCCTCCCACCCTTGTGAATGGACCAACAATGTATTGGAACTCCTTTGGTTTAGTTTTATTATTTTTGGGGGGACGGGTTATCAAATAATTCTTTGTTTATCCGTTTATTTTTATGTTTATTATTAACTAGTTGGTTCGACCATCAATTGCTGAACACCTGGTCGCTGCTGCCGGCCGGTTGTATAGGGTCTCAAGTCTTTCTCTTCCCCCATGTGTGATTTTATTTGGTTGTTGTCTTCAAACTGCCTACGCATAACAATGACTTCTTTATTTTTGTAGAAATAAAATAAAACACAGAAAATTTAATTTTCTTTTTGCAGCCGATTGCTAATCTATCTTTATTGAAGGAAAAAATCGTTTACTATTTTCACCTATTTTCTGACGAGCTTTCATTCATCCCTAAAGATATATATATACTTTTTTTTCTATTTAGATTTTCATCTCTCACTACTCCTCCTATAGAATTGGTGCGGAGTAATAGTTTGAGTAGTCCTGATCGTTGTGGTGGGAGAGAGAGTGTGAGGAAAAAAAAATGACGGTCATAGTAGCCATCAATAAAATAAATGTTATTAAATCTAAAAATGCCTTTTTTGTTTTTGGTTTTCACTCGATTAATAAACAAAGGGGTTTGATTTCTCTATCGAATATTTGAACTTTTGTTTTTAAAATCGCCGAACATTAATAAATATTCCAGGCGACGTTTATCACACATTTTGAATAAAAAAAAAAAAAATATTGTAAGATTTTTTAAGCACGTTTCCTTTTTTTTCTTTTGAAATATTTATTGAATATTTGTTTAAATATTTAACACGGAATGTTGCATTTTCACCGAGGTTTTTTGTTAATTCAATCCGTTTGAATTGAAAGCCCAAAAAGCCATTTTTTCAGTTAAAAATTGCACGTGAAAACTAAGCCTTTTTATTTTTAAATGATACAAAAAAAGATAAGGCAAGCCATTGTTGTAGCTGCTGCTAATTCAAACCGTGACGGACGTGCAGTAAAGACTAAAAAAAAACCCTAATGGATGGAGAAAGAAAGAAAGCTTTGCTGTTGTGCGCTTCTTCATGTTGTGTCGTTAAAGAAGAGTTGTTCGCCTTGGCTTGAAAAAATTAGGTCAGCAGCAGGCACCCTCCCTCTTTATCCCTTTAGAGGTCATACCAACCTCTCCTCCTCCTCCCTTTGATTCACCTTTATTGTTCCTCCTCCTTATCCTTGCCTTTACTTATTTACTCCTCCCACCACCACTTAAAAATCCACTCTTTCTTTGTCTTTCCCTCCTACTCTTCCACGTCAAAGTAGTAGTGGGCTGAGAGGTTTGCACCTTCCTCCTTCTCTTGTGTTTATATCTGTTGGTTCCCTCGTCTTGTTTCTCTCTTCTCCTACTGTCCCTCCTCCCGCCAGTTCTCTTCTCACTCTCATATTGCTGCTCTTCTTTAACGGATAGAAACCAACCAAAGGTTCGCCGTTTTAGACAAACAAAAGTTGTATTAATAATCTACTACAGCCGTCCTTCTATTGTCGTTTATGTTAGACTATTTTTGTGTGTGTGTTCATCCTCAAAGGATTTCTCATGAATTTGGTTTTGAACTAAAAGGCTAGTCATTAATCTGGAAACCCTTCTACAGCAAGCAGCCAGTCGGAGAAAGACAGAATACGTCCATTGAGATTTCAAATCTCGCTTAAAAGAAAGAAACTACTCATAAGCTTAGAATTGTCCAATTTCATTACGGAAGAACATTTAGGGCTCTTTTTGAGTTTGTATCGTTCATACTTTGGATTTAAATTATTTAATTACGATATTCATCAAAAGCCGACGGCACATAGCCCATTTTAATTGGGAACAATGTCTAGTATGATGTATTCTCCAGGTATGTCTCTTTTTTTAAAATCCTTATGTCACTTCGACAAAAATTAAAAAAAAAAAAATTTGTACATTATTTTTTAAAATTATACGGTCTGCTTAATGTAATGCCCCAATTCTAATTAAAAAAAAAAGTTTTTTTTTTTTTTTTTTTTTACTCTTGAAAATAAGTAAAATCTTTTTAAACTTGTTATAAAATGATTGTGAATAGTTTTTTCTAGACACCAGTGTATATTTTTGTATGGATTTGCATGTTTTTAATCCGTTTTGCTGAAAACAAGATCGTGTTTTTTGAGAAAACATGATTTTCTAGCATCATCATCAGCATAATGATTATTGTCGACAACAGCATGACGACAAGTAAGGAAAGAAGGCCGCCCTGCCTGCTAACAACCATTATGGCATGCATGGCTTTTTGCTTAGCAAGAAAAGAAAAAAAAGAGTGAAACGTTCGTCTACTCAAATGGCAGACCCCCCCTCTGCTTTTCTCTCTCTAGTCGATAAAACCTCTCTTCTTTTCTCTTTAAATTTCTCTTCTCTCTCTCCTCCCCACTAAGCAACTTGTATCATTTTTTATTTATTATTATTCTTATTAATTCCCATTTTACGTCGTTCGTTTTTTCTTTACTTCTTTCCTTAACCATTCTCCCTTTTACTTTGTTTATTGAATAATAATAGCACGTAAAATGTATCGGGTTTTTTTTCTTCTTTTTAACAACTTAGTCATTTTTCTTTTCAATGTTATTTCACGCCAGCTTAATTTTATTTTTAAATCTTCAATATTTGACATTAATTAAACGATGAAACCGGCCGCCAGATCTCCATTTTGAATTTCCCATTTTTTTGGCCAGCCATTTACGTCTTACTGATTTTCAACTAAAAGATGGCTTGGTTGGTTTTTAGATGAATAACTTTTTCATCTTATTTGGCTTGTTTCTCTTTCCGTTCCTGATAATTATGGCAGAAAAAAAAACTTTCCATGTCCTACTGCCGCTTCCCTTTCTCTCTCTCTATGTATGTGTGTAAATATAAATGTATAGATTAGCGTATGTGTAAAGGCTTCTGGTCTGGCTTTGCTCTTTGCCTTCACTCAATGGCGGCTGCTGCTGCTGCTTGTCGACAAACGAAAAGCTTTTGTGTTGCTGCTGCGCAAAGAAGCAAAAAAAAAAACATTTTGCTTCTTTCCTTTCTCTTTCCTCTCTATTTACGTATTCGCTTTTCAACTTTAAACTCTTTTTTTCTTGTAATATTTTTTCTTCGCTTGTATTTAAATAAATGATTTTGATCCCCCTCCCTTATGATGCAAAAAGCCCAAACTAAACCGAAGCCTAGCAGCTTCATTGCGGCGATGCTGGGTGCACTCCTCACCACTCTATTCGACCGACCGATCAATTCTGCTGCTGCATCATCCATCAACGTTTCTAAAAATGTCGTTTGTCTTCGTCTTCTCTATTAAAGAAGCAACATATCTTCCAAGTTGAAAATCTGTAAAACTGGCTTTTGGTGCTTAGTTGACTTTTCCAACAATATTTTTCAATTGTATCGGAATCGTGTATAATATTTTCCCGCTAAATTTGTTTTTCTCTATCCATGTACCCCTCCCTTCGACTGCCTGGCTCTTTCTAAATCATCGATTGATTTCTTGTAGATGAAGATGATTCCATTGATGACAGTATGCAAGATGAAGAAGCGCCCGATGAGTCTTCCCAAGATTTGGATGGCGGAAATGCCGATGAAGCTTCTTTAGACGTTGATGGCAATGAGGTTCGTTTGTAACAGTTATTTTATTAATTTAAAAAAATCTTTTAAATCTTTATCTTTCGTTCATCTAGTTTAGTGTTGTGACTTAAAATGTCGTAAAGTTATGAACGGAGGAGTCTCTCTTTAAAATTTACCAAAAATAATCGAATGAATGACATTTTTATCGGTTATTGAGTAAAGAATCAACTTTATAAAGATGTAATTATTTTTCCATAATTGATGTATATCTTTTTTTATTCCCTCTTTTGTGCTGCCGCGTCCTATCTTTCATTAAGACTTGAACTCTAAACATTTCTGTTTTGGGTAAAGAATGAACATTGTAGAAAAAACAAACAGCTTGGCTTCTAAAATGCAGAATTTGAATCTTATATTTTAAGTGTGAAATTAATTAAAATTTTATTAAACTTTATTCTGCTTTTATTTAGGATAAAATTGTTATTTTCGTTTATAAATAATGGCAAGATTGACGTTTGAAAGGAACGTTGTTTGTCAATTGAAACATAAGTAGAACTTTTCTTAGATAAACAATAACTTAGATTTTTTTTTTTAATGGAAACTTTCTTTCAATTTTTTAACAAAGCAAATTAAAGAAAAAAAGTTCCGGGTTTCTCGCAATTGTTTCTAAAACTGCAATTATAAACCCCAATGAAGCTGCTGTGTTGTTATTTAATGAACTTATGCAACTGAAAAAAAAAAGTAAAATATAGACAAATGGTAAAAAGAATGATTTAAAAAAAATCTTTTCTTGCTTTTGATTAAAAAAAAAAACGAAAAGTTTTATATTTGTGTGAAAGTCCCGCTGATTTAAAACTTAACTTGAAATACCGATATTGATTTTAAAATAACATAACAGTGATTAGGGGGGAAATGTTCTTTTTATAGGAAACTACAATCTTGTCATGTAATCTGACATCCAATACATAAATATTGAAAAAGCCAAAAAACTGAATTCCCTACACTTTGGCCGTTGAGTTCCATCCATTTAAGCAGATTTCTTTAATTTCCGTCCTCATACAAAAAAAAATGCATACGCGTAATTTATTTACTTTGGTTTATTTAATCCTTTTTTCCGCACTAGTCAAAATTTTTAAGCTATGAAAAAAAAAAATAACGGTTCTTAGATTTAAAAAAAATCACATTAAATAATCATGATTGAAATTTTAAAATATTTGACAATTTAATCAGTAAACAATAAGGGATGGGATGGAGGTGGTGTTTTTTTTTTAGTTATACATGCAGGAAATCTTTTTCATAGAAAAAAAACACAATTTCAAGAAAATCCATAAAAAAATCTAATCTAGTAGATTTTTTCCTTATCAAGACCATATGTGGCATCCTGTTTCTATTTAAGAATTTTCTCTTTAAAATATTTTAAATTTATTTTTATAATTTTCTAAATGACATTTTATTTATTGTTGGTCATTCCTCTTCATTATGCTCTAGAATATACTTTTTTTTTTCTTGGATTTTGCACTAAGTGAGGAAAGTTTAAAGGGGGGTGCGATTTAAAATAAAAAAAAATTATTGAACATTGCCAGTTAATCCGATATAATTTAAAACTTTGTTTACATCATTGTTTTTTTTTTAACAAAATAACCTCTTTAAAAATTGATAATAAACCATAAGTAGCAAGCAAAAAAACTGCGAAATTTAGATATTTTAAAGCTTTTTTGTGCTCTTCCTATGATTAAGTTTCTTTGATCTAACGTGTAGTTTTTAGAGTCGCTTAGCCTTAATGACTTAGGATGCTGGCAAAGTAAATAAAACAGATAAATGAGAAATTGCATAAATCAACTATTTAAGGATTGAGAAACAAAAAAATTACCAGTTTTAAAATGTCAGGATTTAAGATCATACTAAACTTAATTTTTTTTATGGGATTGAAAGTTAAAATATAGAGCTTAAATTGAAAAGTTTAAACATTAACCATCCCTTTTTTATACAATTTTTGTTTATTCAAGGTTTAAAACTTCTAAATTTGGGGTCCTTTTTAGAACTTTAACATACCTCTTTTTAAAAAGGGTAAAATGTTAAAATAGTGATTTATTTTTTTTTATTTTTTTTTTTTTAAAGAAACTTTCAGAATTTTTTAAAGCATTTGGTATTTTAATGTTTGACACTCTTGCAGTTGGGATGACTTAAATAAAAATAAATGGATGTGTATTTTTATACTGTTCTAATACAATTTGATTGGAAATTGAAAATTTAAATGAAATATTAGAAAAGAGTAAAATTATTTAATAATGAAACAAATAAACCTATTAAGAAATGGTATTTATACAAGGAAATATTCAACCTTATTTTCATCTCATATCCACAAATTCTAGCATAACATTGTTCTGTCTGCAACCTTGATTTGTTGTTTGATTGTATTCTGCTCTAGTACAACAGCAGCATTACAATTTGCTTTATTCAAAGATGACTTCAAAGACCATTTATATTACATATGGATCTACACAATGGGCATTTCCACACTGCCTGTACCTCACAATATGCACCCCTTTATTTTCCTAAATTTATCTATGTTGCAATAGGGCCAAACTTTAAAGAATTGATGTTAATTTTTTGCTTATTTAAAAATTCATAAAACTTAACATGAAAATAATTTAAAAGATGAAATCAATTAAAATATGGAATTTTAAAGCATTAAAATTTAATGCAATTCATTACCTAAAATTTTTGTGTTTTTACAAGCAATTACAACTTTTAAAAAATTGTTTATATACATTTTTACAGTTTAAAGAAACTGGTGGTTTAAAAAATTTGGATACACTAATATAGGTGTGCTTCGGTAGATGTTTGTTTTCAAAAGAGCATAATTTTATGCAAGATTTATAAGAATTGATAGCTTTAAATTAGAGCAATCATATTGGAGGTTCAAGGTTTTTAAAACCTGCTTTATTTTGCAAACAAGCACACCTTTTCATTTCCTTTTATCTTTAAATATCTTTTTTGTTTTTTTCATTGTTTATTTTGAAAGTGTTTTTTAATAAACAATACTCCACCAAAAGAGTAGAAATTATTAGTTTTTTGTATATTTATTCACAAGTCTATGTAATAGAGTAAATATGGATTTGAATAATATTGAAAAGAGTCTGCATAATGAAGACAATCATGTCAGTAAGGGCAGAAATTAGAGAAGAATGGTTTGTAGGAGAGTCAGCATACAGCTAGGTGTTTCAGAATTTTTCAGTTATTTCCCTCACCACCACGAAACCAAGAAAATATACAAAACTTTCTTGAACATACTTCCAAAATAAACTATTGAATATTTAAAAGAAAAAAAAGGGAATCATTTTAGAATTAAAGTATGTGTGCCTGAGTAGCCATTATTTCTACACAATGAAAGCCATTTAATTTTAAGGCTTAATCTTTCAATTTTAAGATATTTTTAAATTTGATGAGAAATTTTATCCTCTTTCCATTGAACCAAATATTGAGAAAAACGTTTTATTGTCTCTTTCCCCTGCTCCAATTTAAAATCTATATCTAAATAATTATGGTGATTACAAATTGAAAAATTTAATTATCAAAATGAACAAATGGTGTATAAAGTTGAAATAATTAAACCCTTTTTATTTAAATGGTTATATTTTAAAGATGTAGTCCTGTTAAAAAAAGCTATCTATATCAATATTTTATTCAGTTTTTCTTTTGAGATTTAAAGAAAACTTTTTCTGTAACATGATAGAATATTTAAAATCTAAATGTCATGTAATTGTTTAGAAGAAAATATTTTCTTAAAATGATCTGTCAACAATTGTCAAAGATAGAGATAATTTTTAATTGTGACTAAAATAGACAAATGAGCTTTCCATATTTTCAAAGTTGACAACTCTTATTCGTGATTTAACTCGCATGTTGAAATGGCAGTTTTTAAATACTCTTATTAAAAGATCCTTTTATTTATAAATAAATAAAATATAAATATAGTTCTTAAAAAATGTAAGTCTAGTTAAAAGTTTTATAACTATTTTGGACCCTGATTCATCAGAGAGGGACTGTTGTTCTCAGTGGCATGCATTTGGCCTATTGCCGGATAATCTTCCATTACTTTTTTCAGAAATTTGGCCACAAGTTGCATTTTTATATCTAGTTGTGCATAGTGTAAAAAAAAAAAATTACGAATATTCTCATTAGGTAAAAAAACACTTCAAAATGGCCAAAAATAATACCTTTTTTTTTTTTTTTTTTTTTTTTGCCCCCATAACTTTTGATTCATTCATTAGACTTTTCTGAAACTTAGCCAAAATCTGGAGGGAATTGTGCCAACTGTAAATTCAATATTTCTGAACGTAACAGTTCTGTTTTGTGTACCCCAGGGCTTTTTGTGGGCTAAAAATCCTCCTTATGAGGGTCATTTAACATTTCTGTCCAAAATGTCTATGATGTGCCCTAGAGCCCTCCAAATAATAATAGTAATGCAATATTAGGATTATGGCTCAGTAATTGGTTGGCGGGGAGGGGATTAGAGGTGTCTTAAGTAATGAACCTTGTAAGGACCAAAACGCTTGCTGCTATGCTCTCCACAATTTTCTTTCAACTCTGACAAGATTTGAAATTACACTAAATTTTTTTTTATTTTAAATCTTGCTAATTCCTGTGTATTTTAGGATGCTGAGAATGATGTTGGTGAAGAAGAGGAGGAGGAAGAAGAGGAAGAGGAGGAGGAAGATCAAAATGATATTCCTGAAGGAGAATTTCAGACTATTGATGAAACCTCTCAGGATGAGCAACAGCAAGATGAAACTAAAGGTAAATAAAGAGTACATTTAAACAAATAAATGACTATTTTTAACAAAAATAAAATTTAATATATTTTGTGTTGAAATATACTTTTCTTTAAAACAAAACCAATTCATTTTTAATTTTAGCTGAAGACAAGGAGAAGAAAGCTCAAAAAAGGAAACGTTCTCGGTCGAAGGAGAGACGATCTCGTGATCGTTCCAGACGTTCAACATCACGTTCCAGGGATCGTGGAAGGCATTCTCCCAGGTATATTTTTGGTCTTAAGCTTTTTAAATTAACTCAAGAATATTTCAAATAAGTGGCATGGAAATTATTTTGTCAAAGTTAAAAATATTTTATTAGCTGCAATGATTATCCTGTTGGTTTCTGTAATAAATATCAACACCGAACTTATAGAATTCCATGTTAAAAAAGGATCATGTAGTTAATGTGACAATGTTTTATTTTAGTTTGGCTTTAACATTTTCATGATCATTTATAGGGACCCCAATTTTCCACGATCACGGAAACACGAATTGTCGATTTGAAACTGAATTCTGTTTTTTTTTTAGTGAAATCATTTTCCATGTTAAATTAATCATTAATTCATTTTTTTTTTCTTTTTTCCATAAAATACACGAGGTTTGTAAATATTATAATAAATAAAATACTGTGACCCTGTAATATTTCTAAAAAAAAAAAAAAAAATTAAGCCCTCCCACAAAAAAAAAAAAATTTCAAAATCCGTTTCTGCACTAATACAAAAAATCTTAGAAAACATCTTGTTCACGTATGGCAAATTTAAATAAAACATCAAAATAAAACGTTTTCTAAGTAATGTTCCACCCCTTCCAAACTTGTAACTTAAAAATGAATGAAAGGAAAAAAAGAGCAAGATCAAAGAAATGCATTTATAATAATCTGTTTATATTGTTTCATTTTATAGCTTATTTTTATGAAATGGTACATTTCTTTCTTACAGTTTAGAAATGAACTTCAAATAGCATAAAAGTTTGAAATATTTTATAAGTTTTAATTTTTCTTAAACCTTAAAAAACGATGTATTGGCCCTGGCGACATATGGCAAAAGACGACACACAACTAACGATATTTCAATCTCCACCTTTGGACCCTGACTTAGTAATATTACCAAGTAGTCACTCAGAGAGCAGTTTTATTAAAAAAATATAATATGGTCGAAATGTCAGTGCGTCTTTTTTGCCTTTGGTTACTAGGGCCAATATATCGGCCTCTTAGTGTCGAAAGGGTTAATTTTCATAAAAGTATTAAAAAATCAAACATAATAACTAAGGAAAATTAAATTTTGTAAATGTGAAAACGGAAAAAAAATGAATTTACTAAAAGTCAAAACGGAATCAAGGAAAATTTGAAATGGAAAATTGGGGTCCCTACATTTAGCAATTGTTTAATTGTAAACTGTATATGAGGACTACTAGATAATTCCCACCCCAATTATATTGGGGTTAAGAACTAACTCCTACACACACTTCCAAATATCAAATTGAACATGAATTCGTGATCTATATTAACAAAAATGATTGGTTTATTCATTTAAATTTTTCAGAAGGAGCCCACCACCTAAAAAAGTTGAAATGGAAGATGATAGTTGGGTACAATCCACAGATGTTGTTCTTGACCGGTGTAAGTAGTTTACTTAACAGATTGCTGACTTTGATTTATTTATCTAAAATGTAATTAAATACAAAAACCTTTTCATGATTCATAGGAAATGAGTTTTCATTTTCTTTATCTTCACTTTTTTGTAGACAACAGTGACTTAAATCTTCGTATTGATGAGAATAATTGTAAAGCCCATCCATTGACCACTGATGGATTTGCTTTTATGTGGGCTGGAGCTCGTTCAACTTATGGTGTAAACACTGGCAAAGTGGCCTTTGAAGTTAAGGTAATTTCTTGAGATTATAGTTTTTTTCTTTTTAATGACATCTTTTTTTAATACCATCATTTTTTATTATTGGTTTAAGTTTCTGTTATTAATACTGTTTTCCTTTTTTGTAGATTGGAGAAGAACTTAATGTCAATCATTTACCATCTGAGGAACAAAATAAGCATGTTGTCAGAATTGGTTTTTCTACTGATGCTACCAGTTTACAATTAGGTAAATTTTAGCCTTTCTCTTTTTTGAACTAATAGTAATTATTTATTTTCCCCCCATATCTTTAATTGTTTATATAGGACCCTCAAATATCTTTTTACGAAATGTCATCGATTAATATTTAGTAATCCTTCCAAATTTTCTTCAGATCCCTTAAGTTAAAAAAAAGTATATTGTAAAGCCTCGGCCAGGCTTTTATTTTTTATTTATTTCAATAAATTACACTTACTTGATAAATTCTAATTATTTTACAAATATTAAATAATGATTAATAATCAGAATATTTACACAGTAATTCTGATAATTTCTAATGGATAAAAATTTTTTGACATTGACTTAAATGCTTTTGACTTAAGTACAAACTAATAACATTTGAATTTTAATAAAGGTCAAATGCTGATTAAATAACTCAACAATTTAAATTAGTATTAACATTTTTTTTTTCTAATTTAACCTATGAAATATTCCTCCCTTCCCCTCCAGGTGAAGAACCATTGTCTCATGGCTATGGTGGTACTGGAAAAGCTTCCACAGATTGCAATTTTAAAGACTATGGTGAAAAATTTGGAACTGATGATGTTATCACTGCATACTTGGTAAATTTTTATTTTCTATTAAATTTAAATATTTTATAAAAGTGTTGCACATGAAAATTTAATTATGTCCCATTGTAAATTATTTGGAATTTTATATATATATATATATATGTAAACCCATACCTTTTCATTATATAGAACTTGAATTATAAATGTAGATTTACAAAATTGAAGTTTTTGCTTTTAAACAAATTTGTGATTAATTTTCTAGGATTGGGAAAGTGACCCTCCAACCATATCCTATAGCAAAAATGGAGAGGATCTTGGAGTTTGCTTTGAGATTGACAGAGATGAAATTGGAGATGCACCCATGTTTGCACACATTCTGGCCAAAAATACAGAATTTGAATGCAATTTTGGACAAAATGTATGTATAATAATTTAATTATGTTTCTGTCCTAAAGTTGAAATTAGACTTTTTTGTACTGATTATAAATTTGAATTTCATAGAACACTAACAGTAAACCAACAAAAACAATTTTTTTTATTTATTTATTTTTTTTCAAGACAAATTGTTCCTCGTTTTAGTTAATTCTAAAAATTAAACATTAAATTTTAATAAACTGTATTTTATGTTTTTATATAAATATCTTCTGTTTAAGGTAACCAAAAATTTGTATCCATAATAATTCAAGAATATACAATCCAGTAATGAGTATTAAGATTGTTATTTATTAAAAGGTTTTTACTACTTTGTAATGAAATATTTTTTAACACTTGCTTAATCTACTTTTTTTCTCTCCATCTTCCCAATTTTAGGCAGAACCTTTCTTTCCTTTGAAAGATGAATTTGTCTTCCTTTCAACTGTTGAT
Source organism: Idiosepius hallami (assembly GCA_034780655.1). Taxonomy (NCBI): domain Eukaryota; kingdom Metazoa; phylum Mollusca; class Cephalopoda; family Idiosepiidae; genus Idiosepius; species Idiosepius hallami. The sequence continues at coordinate 1,038,215 of JAUZSX010000033.1, forward strand.
TTGGATAAGCGTATACGGGGTTCTCTACCTCCAGCTAAAAAAGAGGAATGTGAGGTTAGTGTTTTTCTACTACTTCCTAAATTTTTTTACTTGCGAGCAATCATCTAGAAAGCTATCTGGAAATGTCTTTTTAATGTCAAAATTGTAATTTAAGACATTCTTTATATAACAACTTATTTTAATTACAGCACTACAGATTTTTGTAATAAATATTGTAATAAGCCTTCTAGTAGCAAGTACACTAAAAAAATATTCTGTATTTAATTTGATATGAATATTTAATTCATTCGCATTTAAATGTTATCATTTGTAGATTCTTATGATGGTTGGTTTACCTGGTGCTGGTAAATCTGTTTGGGCAGAAAAGCATTCCAAATCTAATCCAGAAAAGAAGTTCAATGTTCTTGGGACCAACAACATCATTGAAAAAATGAAGGTAACTTTTTATTATTATTATTATTATTATTATTATTACTTGTGGAATAATACATTGATATTCTGTTTTATAATTTTGTATAAAAAAAAAATACCATCTTTCATTTTTTTATTTTTAGGTGATGGGTCTACCTCGCAAGAGGAACTATGCTGGACGATGGGATGTTCTCATTGATAAGTCTACAAAGTGCCTAAACCGCATGATTGAAATGGCAGCTCGCAAAAAACGCAACTACATCTTGGACCAGGTATATTTAAAACTAACTTCTATGATATCTCCCTGCCCATTAGTCGTCTTTGAGAAAGGAGAAAACTAAAAGAAATAGGGTGACTGGTCCTAAACTGAATGAATGGGAACAGGTTGATGTGAGAAATCTCTATGCACATCTTTTTAGTTAGGTCAATTCACAATATGCTTTACTCTCTTTAATAGCCTTGCTGATTGATTTGCATAAATTTTTCTAAAATTGGTTCTTGCTCAACTATCAAAGATCTGAAGTGTCATGGACCTTTTTGAAAGCTCGATTGTGCAATTGGATGATTCAATGTTAATTGCCTGGTGTGAAGTGAACAACAAAGTTGCAAGACACGTGATTGTTGGGACGGACAGATTTATTGAATCTCTTGTTTTTTTCAGTTGGAGATTTTGTGAAGCACTTTTTTTCCTAATTGATCATCACACCATGGTAGATGTAAAGCTTGCAAAGAACTTACCAATGAGCAACTATTTGGAATATAACTGAAAAATGGATTTCTTCACTTGTCCAGTGTATTTTTCATTGACAAAAAATACATGTACATCTAGATCTCTAATATAGCATTTGTTAAGGTGCACTTTGCAATCATCAGCATTCTTTTGTCAATCAGCTCCTATGCCCTTTTTATCTTTTTAGAGATGTGCTTTTTTTATTTTTAACATTTGTCTGTATCTAAAGCACCTTAACAGCAATATATTGCATGTCAAAAGGACTGCTATATTTTATGATAGAAACAATTTTTAGGTTTTCAGTTTAATATTAGGAAGTCAAGATTTTGCACATGATATTCAGTGAATTTTTATAAAAGGTTTTAAACTTGTCCCCATAACATGTTTTGAATTTAAACAGTAAAAGAATACAGAGGTCAAACCAAATTTTTATTAGTCATCCTTTTCTTGCGTTTGGGGATGTTATTTAACAAGATTTATTCCAAATGCTTACTATTTCTTGATTCATTTATAAATGAATTGAATTTTAAACATACAGTTTGACTTAACTTTTCTAGAAAAAAAAAATTCTCAATTGCTCCTTATTTATCAACAATTGCTTTAATCTTTTAACATTTAGTGAATCTGTCTGCATGCAAAAGTTTTAAATTGTTTTGTAATATTTTTTTAGACAACACACAAAACTGATATTTGCCTGTCTTTTTGTTGTTGAAAAAAATATGCTTAAAAAAAAAACTTGGGTTCTTTGATAAATATTGTTTTTCACATTTTTCTGAAATCTTAAGATATTGATAAAAACCATTTTGCTTGTTCCATGTATTATGTGGATTGAATTCAAATACTCTTTTCTGCTCCTAATGCATTGCCACTGTATTACTTCATGGCTTGCTAAATGATGTTTAAATATTTATATCTACTCTCATTGACATACCCAGCCATTGCTCATCCTCCTGAATTGTGAAAACTAGCATTTTGATCATAATATACTTTCCAGATTCATTTTATGAAAATGAGATTCATCATCAATGTATTGACATTCTCAGTAATCTTTTTCTGAACCAGCTTTTTCATCCCCTTGGAGCCTTGAAGGAGCAAGAGAAGGAGGTCTGACGAGCAACTCTGATGTTTTTCTTTGGATCTTATGTTTTAATTTCAATAATTTCTTTCTAAAATGCAGATTTCAGCATTAATATTTCTTCCTGTTCTATTAAAAGTATTTTAGTGTCACTGGCATCAGGAAATCAAACCAGGAAACTTTACTCCAAACTAGTTAGTTGTAGTATTATCATAGTTTTTTTGTTCTTTTTTAATTATTTACGGTGGGTTGGGAAGTTTGTAACCTTTTTGTTTGAATTTTGAAACTTTTGGTATTTTTTGTTTTTTTTTAAACACTATAGAAAAAAAAATTCTTGTGAATTTTCAGAATTTGTTAGCATAAAAACTTTTTCCTTTTCATTTTTTTTTTTTTTTTTTTTTTTTTTTCTCTACACCTTCCCCTTCACCATTTTTTTTTTAATTTGCTCACATGACTTGGATGTGTTTTTATTTTTTAGTCAAATGATTTTATATTTAAGCCAAAACCAAAAAATTAATAAAAACTAGGGGTTAGCTATTTATCCTATAAAGATTTCCCTCATAATGCCAGAAATTCTTTCATTCACCCATGTTTCCTGAACCTCATTGATGATCTTTCAACTGTTTTGTACTGAAGTGCTGCTGTTGCTGCTGCTAAAATAACCAAACCAGTTTTAGTTCTAATTCTGCACTTGCCTGTTCCTCAGTAGGTGGAATTTGTTAAAGTAGTATTGCAAGCCCCCATTGGTAAGTTCTTGGGTCATTTAAAAGCGGAGATTCAGTACAGAAAGTTGACGGCTTTTGCTGCCTGCTGCGGTCTGATCATTGTAACCTCACCCTCCTGGAAAATGGAACAATATTGATATCTTTTCATTTTAAGAATATATTGCAGATGCAAGAGGCTGATGTTTTTTAATATATGCGACCATATATGCCACGAGACAACGCCAATCGTCTGCGATTGACAGAAGTGCCGTCTAAAGCCACATTGATTATATTGTTCTTTATTACCATGCTAGACAAACGTGTATGCATCAGCCCGGAGACGTAAAATGACGCCTTTTGAAGGCTTTCAACGCAAGGCAGTTGTGGTAGTCCCTACCGATGAAGATTTCAAAAGACGCATATCACAAAGGGAGAAGGAAGAGGGCAAAGATGTACCTGAAAAGGCGGTGCTTGAGATGAAAGGTAGGGCCTGCTGCCTCTAAGTGGCACAATATGGAATCATTAACTACTCATTTCCTGTGTTAAATTTTGCCTCGAAAAAGTATTACCTGACACTCGCTGTCACTCCAGTAGAAAAAAATCTATATAAAATCTTCAGCAGCTGTTTTATTAATAAAAAAAAAATATATATACATATATTTATAACTAAAAAAATATCTAAGAAATAAAAGTACATGTTGCTATTTAACAGAAAATCTATCCTGTCCTGTGCATCGCTTTAAAGGTATCACCGATTTATTATCTTCCCAGGAGACATCTATCAAGATTAGGATTCAGGTCTAGCACTTAGGGTTGAGTTTTCATTTGTATTTTACTTTTTTTTTTTTTTTTTCCTCTTTTTTTTTTCTTTTTTTTTTTTTCTTCTTCAAAAACTGAATTTTTTTTCCCCTCTTCCACTCCTTTAACATTACCCCCTCCTGTTTTTTTTTATACATACAAACATGCCTATATACACACATGCATACATACACATTTCTCTCTAATTCTATGATTGAACTAAAGTCAATATTTCCACTCCCTTTCACTTTTTTTTTTTTAATGTTTGTTGTCATTTTGCTTGCATTTATTGTTCATAAGCTGAAACCAGTTCTATCCTTTTAGCCAACTTTAGTGCACCTGAGGAAGGCACATTGTTTGATGCTGTAATATACGCTGAACTAGACAAAGAAGAAGCCAAACCTTTGATAGAAAAATATAGAAAAGAGGGTGCAGCAGCACTACCCCCTCCTTCTAAAAGATTCAGAGGAGACCGATTTGGTGAGTCCATCTTTTTTTTTTTTTTGGTTTCATTTCTTTCTTGAAATGACTTTCATTTCCAAGGAAGTAAACTAAAACTGTAATACCCCAAAATCAAAAACATCCTGGAAATCATAACAGAATTACAATAACTACAGTAATTCTCCTTCAACAAAAAAAAAACTCCAATCAGCTTAAGAAACCAAATAACCCAAAACAACAATAAAAATATTAAACCAATCAACAAAATTCTCTCTAAAACCTGTGTAACCTTAAATAACCAGAAAAGGTTGAAATGTCGTTAAACTCAAACCAAACTTTCATTTTCAATTTTCCACAAATAATACTCAAGGTTGCTAAATTACCAAATAATCTTCTAGTCATAAATTGCCTGTTAACTGGTTTAATTTATTAAAAGGATTGGGTTACTCAACCTAAATTTTTCAAGTTGTAGAGATTTTCCATAATGAAGAATGTAAGATTAGCTTTCCACAGTAGATTTAATCAATTAATTTTGGATTGAAGGACAAAGTAATTTTTTTTTTTCTTATGGATTTCTTTTGTCTGTGATGACTTTTTTTTTTTTTTTTTTTCTTCATATCTTCAGCCAATTGTCTCTAATCATTCCTTTCCTTTATAAAAAAAAAAAAAAAAAAGTTATTAATTGATCTTTCAAATTGTAAATAAACAATGTTTTTAATTTTCCTTTTTGATAGGTCGTGGTCGCTTTGATCGCCGAGATTATCGTAGAGGTGGTGGATATGGGGACAGAGACCGCTTTGGACGTGGCGGTTCTCGTGGCTTCCGTGATAGATCATCACCTCGTTATGACAGACGTGGAGGATATGGTGGCAGCGGAGGTGGCGGTGGTAGAGGTAAGATAAAAAAAATTTTTAAAATGTTTTTTTTAATTAGATGTTAATAAAATAAAAAAAATTATTTACTGTTTTTTCTTTTATTTTAAATTAAAGGTGGCTATTCCTCACGTGGTCCTCGTTCACACAGTCGTTATGATCGTAGATCCCCCGATCGTAGATCAGGTGGTTACAGACAAACACAGGTAAGATTGATTCACTTGAGTTAAAATTGCTGCTTTTCCGATTCATTGCTTTACAAAAAGACCATTACAATGATTAAAAAATTCTTTAGGAATCAACTTTTATCATTCAGACTTTTGTCCATATCTTGGTAGTCCGAATAATAAAAAGTTAATTCCTAAATTATGAAGCCTTATCTAAAAAGTAAAAATGAACTATAATTGAAAAATTCTTGTTTGCTTTCTCAGCGTTATCAAGGATCTGGCCAGCGCAGTGGCGGTTATGGAGGTAGTTCCTGGGGTTCTAACAGACCATACAGTGGTGGCCAAGGATCTTGGAGCCATCAAGGCAATTATGGTGGACAGTGGGGATCTTCATCTCAGTCTGGATATGGAAATGTAAGTACTTAACTTCAGGGTGCGTACAGCCTTGAAAAGTCCTTGAATTTGGGGTCTAGCCTTGAAAAGTCCTTGAATTTGGGGTCTAGCCTTGAAAAGTCCTTGAATTTGGGGTCTAGCCTTGAAAAGTACTTGAATTTGGGGTCTAGCCTTGAAAAGTCCTTGAATTTAGGGTCTAGCCTTGAAAAGTCCTTGAATTTGGGGTTTAGCCTTGAAAAGTCCTTGAATTTGGGGTCTAGCCTTAAATTTGGGGTCTAGCCTTGAAAAGTCCTTCAATTTGGGGTCTAGCCTTGAAAAGTACATGAATTTGGGGTCTAGCCTTGAAAAGTCCTTGAAAACGTGGAAAATGCCATATTATAAAATAAGATTATAACACTGGCAACGAGGATGAGATACAGTGTTATAATCTTATTTTATAATAAGAATAAACAAGTCATTTTTTTAGTTGAACAGAAGGGGTCTTATTTAGGGTAAAGGGTACACACATTTCTAAGCGTCCGTGACAGCTTAGTAATCCATTCTGTCTCTCACGTGTGAGAGTTCGCTAGTCTTTTTTTATAGACGTCACAGTCCATACATTTGGAGGGGTGTTGGGCCAGTCCACTATGTCAAAAATGAATATTGGAAATTTGTACAAGCCCTGAGAGCCCTGGCTTGGATCAAAGTGTTGTATCAGTTTTGTATGTTGTCTTTCCCCCTCGTTTGGTTTTGCTTCTTTTGGTTGTCGTGTGTCCGCTTGTGTCTGTAGAGTCTCTTATTTGATTTGACAAACAGCTGTGTACCCCACAATCTTCCCAGGATGCGGGTCTATCCAAAAAGGGCGGAGACCTTCCAAGCCTCGAAGAAGAAGAACGTGTGATTGAGGGAGAAGGAACAAACCCAGATGGAAACGGCATCATTGGTAAGTGCATTTTTGTTTTTTTTGTTTTTTTTATCCTTTGGATCCTAAGGGGCCGATATATCGGCCTTCGTAATTGTTGGGGGTGAAACACACCTCATAATGAACTCTATCAATCACTATAAATGTGATATCTCTCGTCAACCAAAGAGAGAGAGAGACAGACAGGGAGAAGAGAGAGCGACAGAAGACACACAGACAGACAGACAGACAGTGAGAAGAGAGAGAAGAGAGAGAGACAGACAGACAGATAGACACAGAGACAGTGAGAAGAGAGAGAGAAGAGAGAGAGACAGACAGATAGACAGAGAGAGAGACAGTGAGAAGAGAGAGAGAAGAGACAGACAGACAGATAGACACAGAGAGAGACAGTGAGAAGAGAGAGAGATAGACAGATAGACACAGAGAGAGACAGTGAGAAGAGAGAGAGAAGAGAGAGATAGACAGAGAGAGAGAAGAGACAGAGAGAGAGAGAGGATTTTAGTATAGCAGCAAGAGCAGCTTTGTTGCCAGGCCGTGTGCCACTATTTATGTACCTTTTGTTAATATTCTTGTTAAACCTTAATACTGTCTTGTTTCTTATATTTCAACTACGCTGTATACAACACCAAACTCGACCACAACAGTAACTAAAGGCAAAAAAAAAATACTGTCATTTCAACCCTATTATGGTTCTTTAATAGAACGGCTCTGAGTGACTACTTGTTAATACTGATAAGTCAGAATCCAAAAATAAAGGTTGAAATATCGTTGGGTGTATGTCTTCTTTTGTCTTAAGTCACCAGGGCCTATATATCGGTTCATTAGAATTTAAAGGGCTCTGAGTGACTACTTGGTAATATAAGTCAGGGTCCAAAGGGGGAGGATGAAATATCATTGGGTGTGTGTCTTCTTTTGCCTTAATTCGCAATAATACATATACAAATATATATATAAAGAGAGATAGACAGAAAGAGAGATGGATTGATAGATGTATATTTCAAGTGTGATAATGATTTTCT
>JAUZSX010000033.1:1056408-1075737 GCA_034780655.1 Idiosepius hallami
CGGGAAAAATCTGTTTTGCGTCCCTCGGGAACTTTTAGAGAGCTAGGGGTACCACGCACGCGCGGCTTGTTTTTTTTGGAATTCAGTATTGAACTTTGAATGTTCAAATAAACGATTAACAAAAAACCTTTAAAATTCATTTGTTTAATTTTTTCTGTTTTACACCAGTTACACCAACCTTATAGCCTCACAAATGAATATTGACTGGCCTACAAGGCTGATTATCAAAAATAGCCAGATAGACGACAAGGCTTTCAAATTAAAATTTTTTTAGATTTTCTTTAGTTTTTTCTGATTTCTTAATTTTATTACGGTTTCAACTATTTAGGTTAAAAATGGTCTACATATATAATTTTTCTGATTTTTCAATAATGGTCAGTATTTCTGTTCTTGATAGCCAGAAGACCGGATTAAAGAAGTCTGGATTGAAATAGATAGAGTTGGGTAGAGTAGGATTTTGTTATGGCATTAATAAATCTATTAGATTAGTTTTCCCAATTTCTTAGGCTTTGAACTTATCTTTAAAAAGTTTTTGTAAAGAAATTAGTTGGTTAGTCAAATTCATTGCAAAATTTTACAAAAAAAAGTTGTTCCCCTTTACATGAAGTTAAAAAAAAAAGAGAAAAATGCCCGTAGGCGTGTGTCAGGGTCGGAACATACATAGACAATGTTAAAAGTAACAAAAAAAGGAACAATTCTTTCTTCAAATTAAAGATTTAATTAAAAGCATTTTTTTTAGGGGATGGTTGAGTTGTGTCTAAGTTAAAATAATATTTTTTGGTGATGTAGACATAATACATACACAAAGCCTCAGAGATACTATATGGACAAATAACAATATTTTTTTAAAAATTGAATAAACTGTAAACTTAAAAAAAAAGTCCTCACAGTCCATGTCAATTTTTTTTTCTGAGATAAAAAAAGAGAATGAGTTTATCACGTCACCCACCCCCAAAGATTATTTTGTTCTTTAAGGAAATCAACTCCTGACATAAAAAAAACCATGTAATTCATTCAATGATTTTAGGAATCTCAAATAGTTGCTGTCTGTATTAGTATTTATAGAAAATGGAATTTTCTAGAACCACCTAAAGGTCAAAAAGCAAAAATAAGATGGTCTAAGTAAAAAGGAAAGTCTACAAGCATTACTGTTGTTGTTGTTGTGTATTTTGCACTTGAGGTGAAGATAATGACATATCTAAATAATTGGTTGTTTGTCAGTTCAGTGATTGTGGTTAGTGGAGAGAAGAGAGAAGAAGAGGGGGAGAAGAAGAAGAGGAGAAGGAGAGAAGAAGGAGAAGAAGACAAGGAGGATAGAAGTCGAGTTTCTTTGATACTATGTCATAGGGACCTTGGCCGAGTTCTTACCCACCTCATTCCATTCACAAAGAGAGAAGAAAAAAAGAGGGAATAAACTGATTGGTTGCTTCTTCCTCAAATGATGGATTGTGCGTCTCTCTCTCTCTCATATATATATATATACACACACACACACTCACAAATATTCCTTGGATGCCATTTCCCAATTTCTATTCCAATTCAATATAGAAGAATTATTTCACTTTTGCTTCCTCAGCAAATAGGAAACGATTCTCCTGGCATAAAAAATCTGGTTTAAATCAATCAATGTTAAATGATTATTTTTAATCAACCTAGAAAATCGTTTAGAAAATTAACTTAATTTTCTTCTTAATTTCATATTAAACTTGATTTTAGATTCTTCAGCTTTTAATTCTCTATTGTGACACAATATTTGGATTGAAATGCTCATCTGTTTTCTTCTATTGTTGGATTCAACAACCTTGAAATCATCAAGTTTCCATTCTATAACATTTTTATTTTCAAATGAAACAATAAAATAGATTCATTGATATCCAAAAATCACAAGACATCATCATTGAATGCCAATGTGTTTGTTCTGCTACTAACAACCCTAAAAAAATTCCTTTTTTTTATTGTTATGGCTTAACCCTTTGAACCCTAAAGGGCCGATATATCAGACCAGATAATATAAAGCAAAAGAAGACATGCCAATATTTTGACCCTAATATGTTACTCTAATATAATACATTAGTTTTCCCAATAATATAACGTCTTTGGGTGACTACTTGGTAATTTTGATAAGTTAGGATCCAAAGGAGAATGAAAAAAAACAAAAAAACTAAAAAATTAAAGTAAAAGCTTAAAAACTAATATGCATTTATCTTGGCCTTTCTAGTCTTGTGTGTGTGCTTGTGGTAACCTAGCTTTTCTCTCTCTCCCCTCCTGGTATGCATCCTGTTTGATTTTAGCGCTTACTCTACTAGAGAGTACAACTCAATTTTTCATTGTTTTTATTAACATTTATTATTGTAATGTATACATATTGGTCTTTTAACACTATAATAATGACTATATAGTGTACAATTTTAGTTATATATAAGGTAATTATAAGAAAAATTTCAGGAAACTTTGGGTAAATTTCTTAGCCTTGGAATGGATTAATTCAGTTTCTTTTAACTTAAATGGGAATAATTGCTTTGAGATAATTTTTCTTTTAAATTGTGATCATAGAACAAATTAAATTTGTATCTGAAGGTACTACTGTAGTGAGAAAATGGTTATTATTGTAGGTACAAGAAGCAGCACAGCCAGGGCTTCTTCTTCCTTTATGTTTTAGTCAGTATTATTGTTTATTTGATGGCAGTCAGTTTGGGTGAAAAGGTGGCTTGTGGTTGCAAAACAAGGAAATTTACAATTAAAAGAACACCATTGATATATATATATATATATTTTTTTTTTATGAACAAGTTTGCTTTGCTTGGGTTTAACGACCTTTCAACCTTTTCTGGTTATTTAAGGTCACATAGGTTTTAGAGAGAATTTTGCCTGTTTATTGGTTTAATATTATTTTTATGGTTATTTTGGGTTATTTGGTTTGTTAAGCTGATTGTTGGAGTTTTTTGGGGTTTTTTTTAGTGAAGGAGGATTTCTGTAGTGAGAAATTCAGTTCTATGGTATTCAGGATGTTTTTGATTTTGGTATAAGTAATTTAAAATTATAACAGTAAAAAGTTTATAAAAGATAGGTAAAAGTTCAGGGACTCAAAGAAATAAGATGATTGCAGTTAAAATGTTCACTAAAGCTAGTTTTCTGGTGGAAAGGGGAACATATTGTTAGAGAAACATTTAGAAAGATTATAACTTACCTCTCTGAGTGTTGCAAGGGTCTTTTTGTTGATCAGCAATTGTTGTTGTAAGTCTTTGTTTTCTTTTTCAAATTCGTGAATCCTCTCGACGCTGTCTTTACTTTTCTCGTGCAACTTTTGTAAGTTTTTACGTTCCATATCCAATGCACTGTGCTTCGAAGTCAGATCGTCAAGATGGGCCTCGGTCGCCTCGAGCACATGTTTCAGCTTCTTGTTCTCTTTCTCCAGGCTCGACTTGTCCTTATTCAGTTTGCTCACTTCATTTTCAAGCTCTCGGTTCTCCTGCTCTTTCTTCTCGAGTTTCTTGCACGAGATCTTCAGGGTCTCTATGGACACCTGGAGCTTCTCGTTCTCCACCTCCAGGTCGTTGTTATCCTGCTCCAGTTGCTCGAGGCGTTTTGTGGTCATTTCCAAAGTCTTCTGCAATCTCTGGTTTTCATTGTCCATGTCCAAAAGGTCCATCTCCATCTGCTCGTATTTAACTCTTTCAATGCGTTGCGACTCAATTGTCCTCTTCAGTTGCTGGATTTCACGATTCAAAACATCTTTTTTATGTTCCAATTCCAACACTTTGTCAGTGGCACCCTTCAGTGATTCCAGGGTCTTCTGCAGTTTTTGGTTTTCCACTGTCAATGATATATGTTCCTCTATCAATAGCTCTTGTTTGGAGAGGGACAATTGGAGGCTCTCAATGGTTTTGCTCAACTTTTTGTTTTCAATCTCTAAGCGCGAATTATTCTGTTCAGTATTTTCGTATTTATCACAGGCCAATTTAAGAGTACTCACAGCATTTTTGAGGTCGGCATTTCGCCGTTCTAAACTCGTATTTTGATTTTCAACCTCCGTTAGTCGATCAGCAGAGGCTTTTAACCGTTCACATGATTTTTTCATCTGCTGATTTTCGAAGTCTATTTTGGAACACTTGGAGGTAAACTCAGAGATTTTATCGTGAAGTTTTTTGTTTTCAGATTCCAATTCTTTTAAGCGAGTGTCGTTTGTTTTCTCGTTTCTATCTCTTAAAGTCGTGATTGTTTGCGCTAAATGTTCCTTTTCTCGTTTCACTTCACTCAATTGGCGTTCTGCATTTTCCTTGACCGTCTCGACCATTTGGTGCAATTTGTCTTTATCCTCTTCAAACATTTTAGACTTTTGTTCAAGGTCAATGCATTTATCAGATTGGGACTTCATCTCTTCTTGAAGCGACTCAACCTTTTTGGCCAAACGTTTATTTTCTTTTTCTAATTCTGTACTCAATGCGCTCGTTTCAATCATTGAAGTGTCGCGTAATTCATCCAATTTCTGTTGCAGTCGCTGGTTTTCAAGCTCAAGACGTAACACCTTTGTATTGGAAGTCTCACTTAGTTGATCTGACAAACTGATACCTGAGCAAGGAAAAACAAACAATTAATAAAGAAAAGAATTTAAAAGAAAACAAAATTATTTTCTCTGTGTATATAATATATATTATAATATAATATAATATAATAGACACAGAAGTTGCCACTTAATGACAAATCAATTTTTAGGGTCATTTAAAAGCCAAAAACTGTTTTTTTATAAATCAATTTTAAACGTTTGTTGTATTATTCAACCAAGAGGCAAAAATAAAGAATAAAACCATTTGTTTATTTCCCTAAAAACCTGGAAATTATTTGGATAAACTAAAATATTAATTAATGTATCAAAATTCCAAATTCTGAATAACAAAGGCAATCTGAGGGTCTGGGGTTCAATCCTCCATGTGGGCTACACATTTTCATTTTTGACTTTCAGAGCATGACATGAAATATAAAAATAAACAAATACACATTGGTTGTCATCATTATTATTATTATTATTATTATTAGAAAAGAGATAATGATATGGATGCTGCTTAGAAATAGTTTTTTCTGAATAAATCTTTACAAGAACATGCTAGAACTTAATCTTTAGATACTCATACCTTTCCCAAGTGTATTAGCCAGAGATCTTAATGGATGAAGTGAAAGATAAATTTATAGAATTTAATTCTAAATTAATGGTTAATCTAAAAGAATTTAGATTGAAAAATCAAAACTGACCGCTTGTCCTTGCATGGGCCTCTTCTAACTCCTGCTCGAGGGTGGTGCTTTCTTGGAGTCGGTTCTTTTTCTCAAACTCTAACAAGGCATTTTCCTCGGTTAGGACTCGAACTTTTTCCTTTTCTGTATCAAATTGCTGAAATGGAAAAAAAATCAGAGGGTTTTTTTTTTTATTTAAATGATTGGAGTTTTAAACCAGTTAGAAGTCATTCAACATTTTTGTGGACTGTTGGTTGGTTTTCTGTCATTAATCTTGATAGATGATGTAATCTGAAGAAATAAGACTTTCTTCCGACAAAGACATATTTCTATTTTACAGCATATCAACCTTTTCGGGCAGCGACATTGTAGCTTTAGTAAAAGCCCGGGCTCTGGAATTGTAGTATGAGAGTTCAAATCCCAGCCAAAACCATTGCATTCACCTTTAGCTGCCTTAGACAGATGGGGCTCGTTAACTTGGGAGAGCAGCTCATTTAGGTGAAGGGTAACATCGAATATAAAAAGCCAGAGTAAGAGCATGTAAAAATGGCCTCGTGCCAAACTTGGGTTGGTGCTCACCAAGTAAATAAAATATCAACCTTTTATGTCATTTAAAGCCAAGAATAGTCATTTCTGATAAACTTCTATATCTGAACACTCAGCTGCTGATATACATAATGTATGTATGTATATAGTTATTTATACATATTAGCACTCGGGAATGTGGATATAGAGAATTACTATTCTTATTATACACATAGAGTACATGATATGCACTACTTTAACCCATAGCTGGAGGAAAGATTGAGCAGAGATTAGTTACATAGTTTCACCGCTTGTACATATTACTCAACTCTATATTCATATTGTCCCCCCTGAACAGGGGGCTACAACAATTACAATGAAAAACAAACGAGTCAAATGGCAGAAGCTAGAAATCTTTTGCAAGTGACATAAATGAAGACAGCCATCTTAAACTAAATGGTTTGTTTTGCTTTCTTTGTGTTTAATGGCATATCAACCCTTTTAGGTCATTTTAATGCTGTGAACAAAAACATTATTTTTATACACACAGTTTTTTTTAACATCAAGTTGCACTATTTAATCCGTGGCTGGAGGTAAGATGGGGATTCATACCTTTCTCAAGGGTATTAGTCGACATGTTAACATAGACGGAATAACTTGGAATTTGAACCCGCGTACTATGGTTCCGAATCCGATTGTCTATCCACTGAGCTACGTCGACCACCCCAAACTAAATAGATCTCATCATGTGACCAGATGAATCTAGGAGAGATTTTAGAGCTTGCAAAGCAGAGAAGCAATGAAATGACTTCTGACAAAATTATAACATTTCTTTCTCTTTCTCACCCCCCCCCCAGAGGTAAAATGAAAATATATTTTAGGAGAGGAGAGAAAAACAAAAAGAAAATCTCAAAAATGAATTGAAACAAAATTTTGGGAGCAACTGACCTCTGTTAAATCTTGTACTTGTTTCTTACATTTCATCAAATCTCTCTCCAGCTCCTTGACAGAATCGATACGTTTGAGAGCATTGTTTAGCTGACCCTCTAATAATGTACGCGTTTCCATCAAGATTCTGTTGTCCTCCCGAAGTTCCTGCAAGAAAAACAAAACAAAAATTGGTTCATTTATTCATTTCTACAAGTTTTAAAGACCTTAAACAAAAACAAACAAACAAACAAAAAAACTATAATCTTGGATCAAGGTTTACAAATCACCATCAGGTTTCACATTCCATCAAGTGAGTTATTAACCTTCACACATCATCCTCATTGGCGGTCACTTGTGGTAGAGTATGACTGTCCTCCATCTTGGATTTGTGGATCCTTTCAGGAGAATGCCTGTGCTTGATGTCTTTTAACATGGAGAAACTTATGCACCTGCAGTCATCATACTGCCCCTTGGCAGAGGTGGGTCTGGTTCCAATGTCATGGAGAGAACCATGACGACTGGAGGCCATCCTTTGTTGCAGCCTTCATTGACCTTCAGTGTCGTTGTGTCATTGTGGACATCATTAACTTTCACACACACACGTTTGAAAGATAAATGAATAAAAAAGAAAACAAACAAGAAAAAAAAATATTGCAATTTTAAAATAAAAAGTTAAATCAACAAATAAAAAGTTTTTATTTTATATTATTTGAAATTTAAAATTTTTGCGGCTATTTTTTTTATTTTATTTTTTTATTATTTTGAATTTATAACACATTCTTTCTGCAACATTGATTTTTCTTCAATCCAAACATTCTTTTTGCCTTAAACATAACAATATGAACTAACATTCATAATAGTTTCAACTATATGTGAGTCTTTTTAAATAGAGGTCTGTTTCAGCAGTCACTGATAGTCACTAATGAGTGGGGGGAAGTCCACCTGGCCAGTGGATAGGCAGTCATCTTCAAAATCATTGTACATAAGTTCAAATCCTAGTTGTTCCATTTGAACTTATACTCTCGGGGAAGGGAAGAATCCCTACATTCCCTCCAGCTATGGGGTAAATAGTGCACACTGTTTTATTGAAACAAACTATGTGTGAACAAGTAGAACATTTATTAAAAAAAGATTGATCTCAACAATAAATGACCTAAAAAGGTTGATATGCCGTCAAAGCAAAACAAACTAAAAGGTGTTGAAACTGTTTATTAACTATACATATAAGAAATGTTTTTTTTTCTTTGTCCAAAATAATATTACAAGAATAATCAAAGTTCCAATGAATTAATCAGTTTCAAGTTTGATTTATTATATATAAGTTTCTTCATCATATTTTAAAAATAACCTGAATATCTGAATAAATACAAAGTGTATGGAAGAATAAAATAAAATGTGGATTGACAATTTATGAAATGATATAAAAATTATTGATAAAGGTCAGTTGTGCTTCAAGTTTCTAAAAAAAGAATTATCGACTGTAAGGGGAGGACGAGGACGAGGTAGAAAAGTATTTAAATTCAAGAAAAAAAAATTCTTGAAAGAGAAACTTATTAGAATTCATTATTGTTTTTAATTTGAAAAAAACTCATCTTAATGTTTTTTTAGGTGTTGATAGTTTAATTCAATTTAAATGCTTTTTATACTCCATTTTCTCAGTTGATCAAATTGTTCCAAATTATAATAATAAGATTAAGATGTTAATGCACACTAAAACCTTTCCAAACATTATTTATTTTCCCTTTTTCTTTTGATCGAGTCAAACTATCAACATTTCTTTGCACTAATTTTTGGTTGCTATGGATAAGATTTGATTTGTTGTTAGGGAAAGTGTTTATTATGAATAAGTACAAAAGTAATAGATTGGTAACTAAGGAGATTTTGGCTTGGTAATTGGTCTGGAGACATCACTGGGGTTATGACCTCTTGAATTTTGTGGCTAGGGGTGGGGGAAGGGAGAGCTTATGAATGAAACGCTTTAGAGTGAACTTAAAGCTGAATAAATCATGGAAGTTCTAAAACATTTAGGTTTAGGCTTGGTTTCTTTATTGCATTCTTGCAATTTCTTTTTTTTTTTTAAAGAAATTACTTTCAGAAACAAAATATTTTTATGAACAGCAATCATGCTAAAATATTTTGAATAAGCAGTGACGTGCTTTAGCAACTTAGCAGCCCCGATGCAGAATGCGCCTTGCGGTCCCTTTATTCTAAAAAAGGCAAGTTGCCCCCCCTCAACATATAGGAGCCTTTGACTATATATACTTACATATACAAATATATATATAGAGAGAAAGATAGACAGAAAGAAAGATGGGTTGATAGATGTATATTTGAAGTATGATAATGATTTTCTAATTAATCCTAACAATTAATTATTTTGGTAATTTTTGCATTACTGTGAAGCCAAGAAACCTTGCGGCTCCTAGGGAGCTTGTGCCCCCCCCCAATGCAATTGTGGGGTCTGCAGGGGCCCTAAGCACAGCCCTGTAAATAAGGGAATAACTTTTGTAAAGTTTAATGATACAAGTGACCAGTCATCAAAGTATCTTCTATGTCCATTGGTGAGTCTTTACTAAAACTTTGATCCCCAAAGACAACAAAGCTGATTGATTCAAGAGAAAATCATGACGAGTTCAGTGTTGATCCAATGATTTGATCTTTTATAATAGAATCAAATTCCAGTCTTAAGTCTTTAAATGCTTAAACCTTTGTCTACAAGAATACAGAATATATTCATTCAAATTTTATTTCATAGTAATTATAGTTATACAAATTCTCTCTCGGATATTAGATTGTCCCAAAAGTTTAAAACCAATTTGAAATTTAACTCACCAAGGAATAATAATAACAAAAATTATTCCTTTAAAATAAAGACCATCATTTATCAAGACTTTCTGCCACTGATCTCCAGCTTTCGGAATCTGTACTGCCCAGAATCGTTCAGCTAGCTTTGAATCAAATAATTCTGGACACATTTCCTCAAACTTTTGGGACAACCTAATAACTTGTGAAATTTCATAGAAATATTCTAGCATTTTGTAGTTTAGAGAGCAGGGTTAAATATGGTTGGTACACTCAGTATTTTATTGTTTAAAATTGAGAAAGCAATCAATTATGTTGAGTTAATCACCAATTCTGGTTATGAAAGAAAGAGTCTTGTTTCATTGTATTTTTAATGAGGAAATCATTTAATTTAGTTCCCTTTTAAGATGAGTTATGCTTTCTTATTGGCTTTCTTTCTCACGGTTCTTCTTGCCTTTTAGGTTATCTTGCAATACAAAGGCCTTCATTACTTATCTTTCCTCGGCCAATTTTACTCTCTTTGGATTTCATTACTTTATAATATTTATTTCATCATTTATAAACAGGAATTTGATAATGACTTTTTGAATCTGAATGAATTTTATTTTTTATCAATGCCAATTTATTGGAAGAGATTAACTTAAAAATTTGTCTTATTTGAAACCAAAAGATAATATATGAAACGAATGTGTAGAATAATTGTAGCTGATTAAAGCTTTTAAGCCTCCTACATATCATCAATATTTAATGCACAAAAGATTTTCTATTGTTCAAATCATTTTTGTTTTTCACCAGTCAATCAATAAAATAACTTTTAAAGATTCTTACAAAAATCAAAAAAGTAAAGAAAGAAAATTTGACTTTTAAATCAAGAATGAAGATGGCATTCAAAATGAAGGAAAATATCTTGATGTTCTTTAAATGGATTTCATTCTTTTATTTAAATACAACTAATAAAAAAAAATTAAAATTAAAAAAAAAAAAAATATATATATATGTTTGCTTACATCAACTCTAGATCGGAAGAACTCCATCTCATTCAGCTTTTCCTTGTACTTGGTGATTTCATTTTCATAACACACAACTTGACTGGCCTAAAATAAATAATTTTTCATTCATTTAAATAAATTTGAAAAAAGAAAACAAAACAAAAGCAAATATAAAAAACCTGGAAAGCATAACATTTTAGATAAATTCAGTCCATATCAATTGATTTTAAAGAAAAGAAAATATTCAAAACTAAAATAATTTGTTCATAGATTTAAGAAGAAAAATAGAAATTGAAACTGCAGGAGTGAACCCTACTGGCCCTCTATCTAAATTTAAGAGAATTAGGCCAAAAATCATACTATTCTGCCTTTCTACGCAATATTTGTTTGGCCCTTCCTTTTCCACTATGTAAATCTCAACTTCAGTCCAAGAACTACTGCCCAAAAACCCTAATCTATTGCTTCAAATCCTTTTCTCTCTCTCTCTCTCTCTCCACTTTTGACAAATCCCTGACCAGCTGAGACCCTCAGGCCAACAACATGTATGTGTTGCCAGCGGACAATTTACTCACTCCATTATGTAGATAAAGAAAATAAACTTCTTTCTTTCAAAGGTTAAAAAAGTGTGTGTGTGTGTGGGTGGGTTGGGGCTCATATTACAATAGTGACCCAGATAAAAAAAAACAAAAATAAAAAACATTGCAACCTGAAGAAAAAAAAATATTACAAAACTATTTTCAGTGATAAACTAGTTTTGATAATTTGGTTCAGAAGATAATAAAAACAGTTGTAAAATATCTGTGAAAATGTATTTAATTTTATTTTATTTTTAATTAAATATTATTCTAACCTGCAATTTAATAAGATATTTTATGATCTAAATTAAATTTAGATTCTAAAATCAATAATGTTTTAACACAAGGACTTTTTGTTTTTTAAAGATTAAATCAGAATAAAAAAAAAATCAAAATAAATTTTCTTTCAACTCCAAAACTGTAAAGTGTTAAATTTCTTTAAAAAAATATTTTTGTGATTTTTGGGAATCCTTGTGATGAGGCTTGATAATATGTACATCTATTTTTTGGACTGTGATCCTTAAAAATAATAAGGATGAGGACATCTGTCTGGCATGAAAATTAATAGTTATGGTACATCTGCTAGTTTCAATAATCATTCATTGAATTTGTGATGTCTGTTTGTCAATGATAGTTCTATTGTGCCATGTGTGTAACAGTGAATAGCAATGATTAGATTATGTTGTCATATAAACTTTGTGGTTAAGAAAACAATCTAAGAAGGACGGGACTTATCTGGACAAGAAGAGCTTGTTACATAAACCATCAAAAACTAAAAAAACAAGTATCAAAACATTGACTTAGAAAGCCTACACCAAATACTAATGTTAATTAGTTATGATAAGGGATTATATCATAACAGAACAATTGATCAGAGGGAAGGAAGGAAGGGAGGGAAGGAGGAAGGGAAAGGAGTGAGGAATAAAGGGAGGAAAGGAAGGAAGGAAGGTTTAAATGGAATCAACCACTGATCAATGAGGTTTGGTTGGTTCATGTTGAATAGATAATTGCAGAAGGTAATTATTAGAAAAAAAAATGAAAAACAAATCTTTTTTTTTTTCAATCAATCTAAAAAGAATGCAATGAAAAATTAATTTTTTAGCAGTAGAATTAATGCAGCCTTATTTTGAATTAAATAAATCATATCTCTTTAAAAAATTTAGGATTTTAGAAAGATTCCCACAGTTTTTGTGTGTAGAAAGGAGAAGAGAGTTTTTTTGGGGTATTTTAACATTTATGGGCTTTTAGTTTTCAATGAAATTATTATTTTTTTAATTGTTAAAACTATTGCTGTCGGATCTCATTAATGGCTAGAGGGAAAATTAGGAGCATTGGTTATTCTTATGATAAACTAGAGTGAACAACCAACCTAAAAAAAATCCTTAAATGCTCTTTAGTTTGCAATTGATACAAGTGAAATCAGGTGACATAATTCACAAGTCACATGATGCAAAATTTCAAGGAATAATTTTCTTAATTAAATATTCATCCAAGGCTTCTTAATAAAAATAATTAATTATTTCAACCAGTTGGAATTTAGAGTTTTTTTTCCAATCACTTTTTTTTTTGAGTAATCTAGAATAAATAAAGGTAAATATTTAAAAGAATTAGTCAGTTCCACGAAATTCCTGTTTATAAATGATTTAATAAATATTATAAAGTAATGAAATCCAAAGAGAGTAAAATTGTCCGAGAAAAGACAAGTAATGAAGGCCTTTGTATTGAAAAATAACTTGATAGGCAAGAGGAACTGAGATAATTGAAGAGGTCAGCTTTGTTAAGAATAAAGAAAAGAAAGTTAAAATATCAATATATAAAAAGTTTCTAATATTCTGGAAATATCAAAATCAGAAACAAAATTGTCTTTAATAGATTTTAAATATCAAAAGCTATTAGAAAAATATTGATATGCATTTTCTTTTAATATTTATATCATTTAATCCTTATTATGATTCTGATTGTCCTTTTGGTAATATTTTCAATTGTTGCATTTTTAATGGATGATATTGAGTTCAGAAAGTCAAATACTTTGGAGACAAGACAGACTTGGGAATTTTTATTTAACTTTAGTTAATAATTGTGGATATATGTACAATGACATCACCAAATTTATTTTTTTAAACTAATAATTAGAGTTAAAAATTATTTCAATAACACAAGAAACTCTAGTATTAATCCAGTTTAATATTTCATTTTCTAAGAGGTTGATTTCAAGATTTTAATCAATTTTAACCAAAATATCAAAAGAAAATAATTTTTAACCAAGTTTAATTAATTTTGTATAACATTTTAATGAGGGATGTAAAAAAAATGAATTCCATTAGGGAAGGTATTGAAAAAACAAAGAATACTTGCAATTCAAATGAAAATTCATATTTATAAAGAATAGTAAACTATTTAGAATAGATATTGCTACTCTTTTTTACTTGTCAATAAATTAAAAAGACTTACAATGAATTTTACTCTTCAATTATCTATGAGATTAGAGTTCAGTTTCCAATAATGTTTCTAGAGATGACCCTTAATATAGAAGTCACCATTATTCTATTGATACATCTATTAATCAAATTTGAATGTAGGGATTTGTGTATGAAATGGTTTTTGTATGAAAGAAAGTCATTTTATTGCCTTTTCTCTCTTTTAGTGCAAAGAAGATACAACATTTCCATTTCTATGTATTGATTAATTCTGCAGACTTTTGACTTCATCTATCATAATTGTTCCTTTCATTACATATTAGACAACTAATCCTCTGGCCTAACAGTGAACTAAGATTGGAACTCAGTCTTCTAACTGTATCCCTAGCAACCACTGCCTTCTATAGTTATTATTTGTTGCACCACATTTAAAACAACTAAACATCTCAAAATCCCTATCCAGGGTCAGAGTTAATCATTTGACAAATGCCAAAGGATTAAGTTGGCCAAAACATGATGAAAAGAACAACAATGAAAAGATAAGGATAAAAGTCCACAGTATAAAAAACCTGTTATTCTAGATTTGATTTTTCTCTATTTCTAAAAACAGCAAAAAACTCTACACATCAAAACGAGAGATTGTGTAAAGAACAAAGATGAGAAGATGAGGACAAAAGTCTGAAGAATAAATCAATGAATAACTAAAAAAGCCTGACCTCAAAGAATTCCCAAATAAAATTATTTCCATTTTTCTCTTCTTTGAATGTCTAGCAAGTAAAATCTGTTGCCAAAGCAATCATTGTCAAAAGAGATATTTCTAGTCAGAATCTAAATGAGTCTCATGGGAGACTTAGAAATAGTTGAACAGAGTAAAGTTGTCAAGAAAGCCAAAATAAGAACATTTTGATCGAAAAAATAATAGATTTGATTCAATCCAGTCTTCAAAAAAAGAAAAAGAAAGGGCTTTTGAGATTGACAGAAAAGATAAAACCAAAATAAACAAGTCAAAACAACTAAAGATCAAATGAAACAATGATTTTATCATTGAAGTTGTTAAGAACACAATTTCAGCAAGACATCATTCTATTCACTTCCAATACAAGACATTATTATTATTCATAGAATATTGCTAGCCTTTAATAATAATATAAAATAAAGAGCAGGCAGCAAAATACCATGTAATCAAAGTTAAATGAATACATGAAGGGGGAAAAAGAAACAAAAAACAAATGTGTGATTTATGAAATACAACAATGTCTTACTAAAGAATGAAGAATGTCGAAAAGCTTATTTTCTCTAATTGAGGCATATTTTTGCAGTCTCTCCAGATTAACTGGCGGCCTAACAACAATTTCATTCAGCTTATCTATCATTTACACAGTCTCAATTATTGAAAGAAAAGGATGGATACAACATTTGAACAGATTACCAACAGGCAATTTTCCAAGGTGAAGCCTTATTGTGATTAGAAAAGATTTTAAGAATTCCTCAATGGATATAAAAAAAAGACTTGTTGTAAAATGAGATCCTGGTTCAATCCTCACTTAAAGATTTTAAATTAACATATCTTGGAGAAACAGAACAGGACTTCTCTTGGACTTTTTGTTTTTCATGCACGAGAGGAAACTTTTAGATACAAAAATTGGAATAATGAAATATTGTATGGAAAAGAATTGAAATTTTCAGGTTGTTCAGTAAAAGTTTATAAATACTTGCAAAAATTTGAAATTTAAACAAAATTTATTCCTTGAAATAATGAGTTGTTCTTAGCATTAAATGACCTAAAAAGATTGATATGCCATAAAAAACAAAACAAAAGCAGGACAAGTTGGGTTTTCACAGCTGATCTCAAACATTATGTAAATGGCAATCTATAAATAAATTAACAAGCAAAATTTTCAAAGATTCTATGTGGCCAATGATGCAGCATCACTGGCCACATAGAATCTAGATAAAGTTAATCAACAAAATGTCTGTTGCATTATTAAACTATTTTTGTTTTACAACCAAATAAAAAAAACAACTTTGGCAGAAACATAATGATAAGAGAGATAAAACTAAAGACTCCCGATGAAACAGAGGAAATGGTGGTGTAAAGAGAATGAAGAAGGTAAGATTCATTTGAGACAATTTGAAGATGATTCCCGCACCAATGAAAATCACTGTCAGCCATGAATGGGAAAACAAAAACCCTTTTTCTCAAGAGAAAATTATTTAAGTACTAAAAACTATTTCTTAAAGGCTTTCTTGAACTTTTGAAAATTACATACTGTTTCCAGTTTCACATCCTTGTGGGTTGCCAATCAAGCAAAGTATGTACCAAGTATTGCACATCCCTGCTGGTTTGTTCATTCACCTATGATTTAAAGGATTCTGATAACGGTTAAATAAAAACCCCCAAAATTATTTATTCGGATTTTCTTAAATCGTTGTAGGGAAAAACTATGCACAAGGTCAACTGTTTTGTGCAATTTAAATAACAGAAAGATGCGCAGAAATTTGTATTTGTCTGGCTTAAAACTAGGATTTCTTGTTAAATAGGCCATAAACTGTGAAATAAAATACTTGTGAGAAAATGACTTTTTGATATAGAGTAGATCAAGTCATCAGACCAGAAATACACCATTATTCACGATTAATCAGTGCATACATATTATATATATATATATATATATATATATATATATATATATATATTTTTTTTTGAGAGGGAGAGAGAAAGAATTAGAGCATTCTGTACATTTCATTAGACTTTTAAAATGGCCAGCAAATAAAAAATATACATCAATAAACACACAGGCAAGCACACAGGCACGCACACACACTCGCTGACACATAACTAATAACTGATTGAAATAAATAAATGTGAATCATTGGAGGAGAAGACAACAAAGAAATTGGCTTTATCGAATGAAAAGTGTCTTGTTTCTATAGATTAGTCTTGGCAATAGGGACAACAATAGGAAATTGTGACTAGTCATAAGTGAACAGAAGCATTGTGGGTAGATAAATAGGAGAAGGGGTTGGTGTTGGGTAGAGAGGTGGAAAGTGGGGGAACACTTAAGATGAAATGAAAAATCTAAAAAGTTGAAAATGAAGAAAATGAAGGAACAAAAACAAACATTTAAAAAAAATTATAGGGATACTGACTCTAGGGAATGAGAGAGAGAGAGGGAGACAGAGAGAGAGAGAGAGGGAGACAGAGAGAGAGAGAGAGAGAGGGAGACAGAGACAAAGTCATAATCAATAGAGATAAAAAATATAGAGAATGAAAAGATTGAATTGAACACACTCTTTAGAAAATATTATCCAAGAAGTTTACTCAACCCATCAGGAGAGAGAGTGAGAGTAAGAAAGAGAGAGACAGAGAGTGAGTGTAAGAGAGAGAGAGAGAGAGAGAGAGAGGGGGGACCAAGACCAAAAACAAGGCAGTATTGCCGATAGTTAGGATGTTGTACTCTCAAAAACTACAAAACGACTAAACAGAACATGTATTTGGTTTATAACCATTTACAATTTAATCATAAGATGTCAATTAACAATATAAATGTCACCCCAAACAGGTCATTCAATACCAGATAAAGTTATGTAAGTTTGGGTTGGCCCCTTTTTCTATGTTATATATATATATATATATGGGTTGAGTGTATTGTAGGTTATGCTACTAGGGTTTAATGGCATATCAACTCCCCCTTGGGCAGCAAAGTTGGAGCATTGGTAAAAGCTCATGCTCTGGAATCATAGTACGTTGAGTTCAAATCCCAGTCAAAAACCAATGTATTTACCGTTAGCTGCCTTGGGCAGATGGAGCTCATTAAAAGCCTCTCATCTAGGTGAAGAGTAACACCGAATGCAAAAAGCCCAGGTAAGAGGATGTAAAAAATGGCCTTGTGCCAAACTTGGGTTGGTGCTCACCAAGTAAATATAATATCAACTGCTACTGTTTGTCTTTTTTTTTTGCTGAAATTGATGCCCCAAACAAGCAAAGCAATGTCAGTTAATAAAAACAAACTTAGAAAGAAATTCTTTTAAAAAGATCAAAATTCAATGCTTTAATGTAAAAGAAAGAATAAAAAAAATTGAGACAAAGTCTTCATTGAATAAAGACAGTGATTGATAAGAAATATGAGGATTTGAAAATGAAATTCAACAAAGACTTACCTTTTCTCGCAGCATATCACTTTCATCTCGGTATGCTCTTGCTGTTTTTGCTTCTTGGTACACTTCTTCATACTAGCAACAAAACAAAAACAATTGTTACAAAGAATTCATTCTCTTAACACTTCTGACAAAAATAATCCACATAAGAACAATCAATCAATTTTAGAACAGAGAAGACTTCAACATTTATATTTATGAAGATAAGGTTTTAGATTTGTGAAATCATATTCCAAATTTTGAATTCTAACTTTTTATTTCCTGACTTGTATAAGAAAGAAATCACTCTTTATGTCTTAATTCACAAAACTTTCTACTAAAGCCTTTATTGAATCCACCCCAGGGTAGATTACTATGATAATAAAAATGTTAAGTGTTTTAATTTATTTAAATTAAGGTTAATGAAGTCAGAAGATTCTACCCCCATAGATTTGATTAAAGGGTTCAGTTCAAATTTCAGTGAAAACTTCTAATTATGATAAAAAATGTTTTAATATCACTCATTCATTCCTATTGAAGAAAACCTACCAGAATGCATATTCTGTCAAGAAAACTACACGGTTAAACATTTTCTAACAAACTGCACAGAATTAGCACCAATCTGCCTAAAAAAATACAATAATCCTAACAACACCAAAGAACTCTTTAATAAAAAAAAATTAAAAAAGATATTAAATTACTGTTCTGGGGTAACTGACACCCCTATTACTGTCTTCACATGAACTCTCCCATCTCTGGTGAGAGCAGCCATTTTAGGATCTATTATTCAGAGATCACATAACAGCCTAACCGTTGACATGACTTTAAAGACTCTTCTATTTGACATTGTGAACCCCTTAAAAATAAGGCCAGAACACTATCTATCTATCAATGTATCTCCCTCTTTCTATCTATCAATGTATCTATTTATCTATCTATCTATCTATCTATCTATCTATCTATCTTCATTTATTCTCTGTCTGTCTGTCTGTCTGTCACTTATAGTCAAATATATTAATAAAAGGTGCATAAATAGTGGCATAGGGCCTGGCAGCATAGCGGCTCCTGGCTGCTATGTTGAAACCCCCCCTCTCTCTCTCTCTCTGGGTGACGAGAGACATCACATTTATAGTGATTGGAAGAGTTCATTCTGAGGTGTGTTTCACCTACAACACTATACTAATTATTTTCCCTATTCGCCTCTTTTTTTTAAATTTCTAAACCTCTTTCTTCTTTTTACTGTTGCAGCTCTCCAATGCGAGTGTACGACCAAAGATTGCAAGATCCAGCGTATGGTAACATGCCAAGCGAGATTCGCCTGTTACGTGCAGATGCATGCCACTGGGGATGGTATGCTCCTCGGGGCCGTCATCCGAGGCTGCATCGATTCCAAAACACCGATTCTCTGTGAGAATCGCCGGCCACAACAGATTTCAATCAAGACAACTTATCCAGTGTTGCTTTGTTGCGAAAAGGATTTTTGTAATAAGCAAGTCGTGCCCACTCTCCCGGTCCATATAAAACGTAAGTGATCGTCAGGTTATCCCAGGGGTGGGCAACATACGGTCCACGAGCCGGGTCCAGCCCCTGAAGGGATTTCGACTGGCCCGCCGACTGTATCCGACCATATATTGCAATGTGGTTCTGTGGCCTTAGCTACGGGAAAGATTAAGATTTATAAAAAGCAATAACAAAATTATTAACGCAAGTTACGCTTAATACAAGTCT
>JAUZSX010000033.1:1088912-1102206 GCA_034780655.1 Idiosepius hallami
GATGGTGGCATATGAGAGAATGAGTAGGGATGGTGGCATATGAGAGAATGAGTTGGGATGGTGGCATATGAGAGAATGAGTAGGGATGGTGACATATGAGAGAATGAGTAGGGATGGTGGCATATGAGAGAATGAGTAGGGATGGCGGCATATGAGAGAATGAGTAGGGATGGTGGCATATGAGAGAATGAGTAGGGATGGTGGCATATGAGAGAATGAGTTGGGATGGTGGCATATGAGAGAATTCACTGTTTTGTTGGGGAGGGGGCGGGCATTAAGAAAAAATAAAAGCAACATTTCTATTATATGACCCTTTATGAAATTGACTTTATAATCATTAAGTATGACTCAAGTGAGAATGACATTTTTATTTTCTTATTAAAGCTGGGCTGATGCTTCAACAAATATCCAACACATCTCGGTTGGATTTGACCAAGAAGCTGCTGCTGTTCTGATGGCCAGAGTCGCCATCTTTAGAGCTGAGACTGATGATGGACCAGACGTGCTTCGATGGCTGGATCGCATGTTGATCAGATTGGTTAGCATCACATCTTTACATTTTTTTTTTGCCATTTTCCCTTTTATTTAAACTGAAAGCCACTCTTGCAGAGATTGA
Organism: Idiosepius hallami; assembly: GCA_034780655.1. Lineage (NCBI taxonomy): Eukaryota > Metazoa > Mollusca > Cephalopoda > Idiosepiidae > Idiosepius > Idiosepius hallami. The sequence goes on from JAUZSX010000033.1 coordinate 1,089,529, forward strand.
ACTTGGAACTAACCATTTTACTACTATGGAACTAATGCTATTCAGATTGCTATGGGCCAGTCGATGTAGTCCAGTAGATAGGCAATCGAACTTCAGAACTTTAGTACACAGGTTCGAATCCAAGTTGTTCCGTCTACATTATAACGTCGACTAATACCCTTGGGAAAGGTATGAATCCCCATCTTCCCTCAAGCTATGAATTAAATAGTGCAACCTTTTATTAACTAGAAACGCAAAACAAACAAATGAAATTGCTGTCTTGAAGAGTCCTCTTCTAAATAAAAATATTGGTTGTTCAAGGCAATTTATATTATTCCCACTTCTACAGGGTGGTTGCAAGAAAGGTGGCATATTTGTCCATTAGGGATTTTATTTTTACAAAACACAAACTTTTATAAATTTTTTAGATTTTTTCTTGGTAATATTTTATTTCTTATTGGCTCAAGATCTATGCAGTGTAATAAAGGTTTTACTGTGTTAGTCCCACCCTCCATCTGACATGGGATAAAAATTGGGGCCTTCCTTAGTATTGTATTGTTATGGTGAGAGAATGACTGCCTAAACTGAGAATTGGTTCTGGTTAAGTAATGCCAGTCAGATGCCTACCGGAAGTACCCAGAGTCCAACCACTATTGAGTGCAGGGGTGTCACCCACAACACTTATAATAGTTATGAATAAGCAGCAGCAGCAGCTTTGTCTTATGTTTGAGGTTTTTACAGTTTTTACTTCTTTTCTTGACATTTTCTGATTGAGAATTTTAAGTTCTGTTTATTCTTTAACAATTGGTTTTATTTGATGTCTTTGATAAAAGTCACTTTAAAGAATTAACATTTTTTAATTCTAGTTTATTTTTATTGAGATGAGGCTTCATAATTTAGGAATTAACTTTATTATTTAGATTTTAGTCTTCATCTTATTAGGTTTTTTTTAATGTTTCTACCCTACCTTTTGGCCTAGAGTACCTCAGGCCGTCTTCAGGTGTTTTTTTTTTAACCATAACCTCTGGTAGGGATGCTGGGTCATGTTACTGAATCCTCAGTAATCACTGCCTTCCATAGTTGTCTATCAAACCACGTTTTTTGTGACCAAGTAAATCCCTCTGGCTGACTTGGGTAGGAATTTTGGGGTTAGAAACACTCCTTATAGGGGGCTATTTAATGTTTTTGTCCAAAATACCATTATGTATGTTATTTTGGTTTTTTTATGCTCGATTCACTGTGCTCTCACAGGGGACCATGCATGTTTCACTTGTTTTTTTTTTTTTTTCTATTTCAGTGTCAGAAATTTGGTGATTATCACAAGGAAGATCCAAATTCCTTCCGTTTCTCACCAAACTTTTCTTTGTATCCACAATTTATGTTCCATCTTCGGAGATCGCAGTTTTTACAAGTATTCAATAACAGTCCAGATGAGACGACATATTACCGACATATGCTAAACCGTGAGGACCTCACCCAGTCTTTAATCATGATCCAGCCCATACTGTATGCGTATTCATTTAATGGAACGCCAGAGGTAAAGAATTTTAATATTTTTCATTCAATTTCATCATTTCATCATATTTCTCTTTTTAATCAGCCTTAAAAGAATGGATTTCAAAAAAAAAAATTAATGCCAAAAAAAAAAATAGACAGTTTTTTCTATAAAATGAATGTTTTTATTTTTTGTTTCTTCAAAATAAAACCATTTTTATTAATATTACCATTGAGTATGTCACAAGGATTTATTTTCAAACATTAATGTTTTTTTTCTTATGGAATATCTTAATGCATTTACTAGGCTTTTCTGAACTATAACTAAGCCTGACAAATACTTATAATATTTGTGTAATTGATGAATTGTTATAAAAGTAGAAGCAATTCTAATTAGGTTTCTTTGTTTATTGGTATATAATGTTCTTAGATATAAATAATGTATAAATTATTTGAAAACAATTTAACTCTGATAACATTAGACAAACTCTAATAATATTTGTGTAATTGATGAATAGTTATAAGACTAGAATGAATTCTAATTAGGTTTCTTTGTTAATTGATAATGTTCCTTGTATAATAAAGTTATTCTGTGTCTTAATAACTACTTAAAAAGAATCCCTTTTTTTAAATTAATTTAGCCTGTTTTGCTTGACACCAGCAGCATAACAGCTGATAGAATTTTATTGATGGACACATTCTTTCACATTGTCATTTTCCATGGAGAGGTAAGTTTATTCTCTTGGAAGTTCTTCATTCTTTAATGGCTTATTGGTCTTGACAGTCATTTCATGCCTGAGCAAGCATTATATTATTAAGTTGTCCCAAAAGTGTGTTAACACTTTGAAATTTCACTAGCCAAGTAATAACAAAAACAACAAAAATTATTCCCTCAAATAAAGACCCTCATTTTCCAATGCTTTTCTGCCATCAATCTGTGCAAGCTTTCGTATCTGGTGAAAGTACCATTCAGTCAGTTTCGAATCAAAGAATTCTCGTGATGCTTTTTCAAACTTTTGGGACAACCTAATAAAGACCATGATTTTCCAAGACTTTTCTGTCATCGATCTTTGGGCTTTCATATTTGGTGAAAGTACCATTCAGCTGGCTTCGAATTAAAGAATTCTCGTCATTCTTTCTCAAACTTTTGGGACAACCTAATATAAATAGTTTCTGTAGCCGAGCTTAGTTTGTAAAATGTATAATCTCAACTCTATTTATATACAGATTATATCTATAGTCTCAACTCAATCTATTTATAGGAAATGTCTGTTGTACAGATTACTAAAGTTGGTAAATAGTATTTATGAAAGATAAAGGCTTTAATCACTTTGTTAAATAAAGAATTCTTAAAGATTTGCTGGAAACTCCATTTGGCCTAGTGGGTAGGCAGTTGGACTAAAGGATCATAATACATGGGTTCCAATCCTAGTTGTTCCATTTGTATTCATAATTGAACTAATACCCTTGGGAAAGGTATGAATATCCACATTCCCTCCAGCCATGGCTTAAATAGTGCATATTATGTTATTCAAAAAATGATCTTACGTCCGTTTAATAAGACGCATTTGTTTGTGTCTTCGAAATTTTCTGTTTTTTCAAAATTAATTCATTTCTTGTCGTAATATTAAAAATACCTTTTTCGTAACAAGACCTAATGGACAATAATAATAATAAAGAAGGAGGAAAAACCATCCGTAATGCGTCAGCAGTGATATCCATTCTTGTTTTTTGTTTTTTCTAATAATTTTTTATTACAAAAAATTGTCAATTTAGTTGCAAGTTACTAAAATAATGTTTGGTCTATTAAAAAAAATGACAACATTAGCAATAGTTAGTCAAAAGCCATCACTATTTGAAAAATCTCATTCATTGGAATTGCAAGTGTTCTTTTCTTTAATGATGTTTATCTTTTGTCAACAGACGATTGCCTTATGGCGAAAACAAGGCTACCAATCGCAACCTGAATATGAAAACTTTAAGCAATTGTTACAAGCTCCTGTTGATGATGCACAAGAAATTCTACAGACTCGATTCCCCATGCCCAGATATATCGACACAGATGCTGGTGGATCCCAGGTGAGTTGCCCTTTTTACAATTCAATTGATTTTATTCACTTTAAGACTGGCCATACACTATCCAGTGTATGATAAAAACTGGCCTGACAGGCCTGTTTTTCCTGGTACACACTATCAGGTATATCTGTCTGGCATGACTGTTCAGGCGTACCTGTCAGGTGTACCAGATAGTGTATGTCTGGCCTTACAAACAAAAGGTAAATTTAATCAAAGACAGATTTTTTATTGCAAAGAATTAAACTCAAAAAAGAATTTCAATAAAATCTAAAGGATTTTCTCTCTTTTTTTTTTTTGTTTTTTTTTGTTTTCTTGTTTATATTTTTGTAAAATGGTGGAAATGTATGAAGACGCAGTCAGATCGTTGTCCACTTGGACTAAAATTGTTAGTTGGACTCTAAACTACAACCTAATACCAAAAATCAAACTTTTACAAAAAGTTGAATTGAAAATTAAAATTTGCATACGCTTGGAACCCCAATATTCTCCTTGTTGTTGGTGATGATGGAGGCTTTAATCTGCACATAAGGATGGTGTTTTTATTAAAATAAAGGACCATAATTATTTTGTTTATTGGAATCTATGTGATGAGGATTGATTATTTGCATATCAAGTTTTTCTGTTGTCCTCATCATTGTTGTTATCTTGCCTAGAATTCTTGAAATAAGACTTTATAATCTGTTTATCAAGTTTTTGGACTGTTGTCCTTATCTTCCTTGCTATCTTCGCAATGTTTCCACTTAGTTAGCTCTGGCCTTCTTCAGGGGATTCTGGTCATTCTTTGGAATTGGAACCTTCAAATGAACAGGATGTCTACCCAAGTAAATAATCCTCATTCAAATTGTTAAGACTATTTTGTCAGCTTGTTCTCTAAAATTAAATCAAGATAAAAAGATTTTTTTTGTTTTAATAAAAACTTGATTTGATTCTTTTTTTTTTTTTTAGGCTCGTTTTCTTTTATCAAAAGTCAATCCGTCTCAGACACACAACAATGCCTGGGGTCTGGTAAGTACAATTCAATTGCTTTCTTTCACCATCTCTCTCTCCTCTCTCTCTGTTTCATCCTCACCTAAGATAATTTTTAAACAAACATTGCATCCACTACTTTTACAATTCATTAAGAATGAGATTTTTTTTTCTCCTGTTTGTCTTGATTTCTCTGGAAATTTCTTCTCTGTGTGAAAATCTTGTCCAAAAATCTTTGTCGTTTTCTGTTTAAACCTAGAATCTAACAGTCAGAAAAATAGAAAAACTCTTCCTTAAATTTGTTTCCTTTTTTTTCCCTCTCTTTATTTTTCTCTTTCCCCTGCTTAATATTCAAGTGGGATTACACAACTGACTATAATAAGTATTTGTGGCCCCATGCCGCGTTACAGCTAAGGGGGGATAACTCTTACAAGTTAAGGAGTTGTCTACCTTATCTTATGACAGCCATTTAAAGAGATCCTTTGTGAATGAAAGTCTAAATCTGTTAAAATCCTTGAAAAAAAAAAACTCTTTACGTTTAGCAAAACAAAAATCTTTTGAAAAATCATGAAAATCTTTTCCCAAAAAATTTATAACCTGTCAAATTTTGTGTTTAAATAACAAATTTGATTTTAATTCATATTGGGACTATGGGTGATTGCTTGGATTTTTGAATTCAAATCCTGGCGTTTTTATTTCCTTCCTTAAGGTGGGTTGAATACTGCAACTAGTATTATTCAGATTAGGTTGGTGAAAAGAACTTTTCATTAACATGATTGTTTGTGGAATGACATGACCAAAAATATTCAACAAAAAAACCATAAGGAAAAAATCAAAGTCAATCCAATTTGAGTAATTTAATTTCCTTTACAAATGGCCCATCCCCCCATTCCTTTTTTTTTCCTCTTTGGTGAACTCACGGCCTATTAATATATATTAGTAGGCCATGATGGACCCCTTCTTAGCTTTTGGGAATGAGAAAAAAATTTTCCTCTTTTCAATAATATAAATTCTAATTTCAATGGTTTTATTATCCTGATAGGGTTTATAATTTTAATTTTTAAATTCAAATTAATTTAATGCAAATAAAATATCCTACAATAATAAAAAAAAAAAATTTTTCTTCCATTGGCAAGCAACTCAAGTTTATAGAAATGTTTCCCAATTCTTACAATTTCCTGCTTCATTATTTTATATTCATTGGTTAAAAAAATTGTGGACCACCAATTTATGTTTTGCCTGTGAATGTCCTGATATATGAGATGGACACCTAGGGTCCCTGTTGACCCCAGATAAGGAAAGCTATTTAAAGTGAATCATTTGAATTTGGTAGAATTTGATTTTTTTTTTTTTTTTCGTGGAGAAACAATAACGTGTGTAATGAAAATCTGTCCTTCTAAAAGCATTGGAAATTGAATTTGTGATGTTGTTTTTCTCTCAGCAGACACCCATTTTAAGCCAGGTATTAGTAGAAAATCTTTCTTTTCTGGTGATGGAAATTCAAGACAAAAAAATCTTTTTTTTTTCAAGGGTTTTTTAGGGTTTTTTTTTTATTAAAAAAGTTTACTTTACTTTTTTTTACTTTTTCTTAAATTAAAAAAATATTTTTATTTGTTTTATTTTTTAAAATTTTTTTTTTTACATTTAACCAAATTTATTTTTTTGACTTTTTACTTAAAAACTTTTTTTTTAATTTTTAGATTATGAAAAATTATAACTTTTTTTATTATCTTTTTTATTTTATATATTTATTTATTTATTTATGTACTTTTGAATTTTTTACTTTTTGTGTTTTTAGTTATTTTTAATTCTAAAATTTATAACTTATCATTATCATCATTATTATTACTACCTAATAAATGAAAAAGAAAAAAAAGATCAAAATATTTAAATTCTTAAATCCTACTAAAAAGAAAGAATTGGATTGTAAATCTGAAAACTTTTGAGTCCAATTGAAAGAAAAGATTTAAAAACTTTGCATTTTCGGATTGAGATTATCCTGATTCACTTTTGGGTTAATACCGCAAATCTTTATATGTACTTATTTTATCCTAGCCTTTGGTTGCATTAAATGAATGTAAAGGTTGATATGGTATTAAACAAAATAACCTAAACCATAATTATTGGGTCTAGAAGGGGGAGGGAGCATTCTAAATAGAATGGCTTTGTTTTTGGTGTTATAATCCAAAACTCAAATATTCTTCCATTATATTTAGTTTAAAGAAGACAAAGTAGAAAAGGTATTTTTGCCACAGAAAATTGCCAAATTTATATCTTAACAAAAGTGTCAATTCTCTCATATCATTGACTGTCCACATAAAACAGCTATGGGAACAAATATATGTCAGGTAAATTCCGAAATATATCGCCATATGACTTTTTTACTTTGGCTTTAGATGACTGTGTTGATTGATATGCCATTAAATCTAGAAACCAAAACTCAAATCATTTTATTTGCTTTGGTGAAGAAATATTCCTTTAACAAAACTCAATTATTTAAAAAAAAGTTCTTAATGTTCTAGAATTATTTTATTTCATGATGATGATGATGATGATGATGATATTGGTGATGGACAGATAAATAAAAACCTTTTTTGGTTTTGTGGGAGAAAATTCATACAAGTTTTTTTTTGTTTTATCATAAGTTTTGTTTTTGCTTTTTTATTGGGATTTTTTTTTTCAAATTTGGATTCTTATTTTTTATTCTTAAAATGAATTTAAGAAAAGTTTGAATTGGTTTTAGAATTAGGGAAATGAATTTTGCTGATTATTATTATTATTAAAGATCTCCCACCAACTATCAAGTGCTTGAACACCCAACACCCAGTGATTTTTACTAGAGCCAGTGTGACAAAAAGTCTCCTTAGAGCTTCAGCAGTGGAGTGTAGGGAACACATTTTTGTAAATGATAAAAATGGTTTTAGTTTGAAAATTATAAAAAGAAAAAGTTCAAATTTCAGTTAGTAATGTGTAATTGTCTTAGGTAATAAAAAATATTAATAGCCCAGTCTGAGAATATTTCTATATTAATAAAAAAAAATCCATTCATGCTCTGTGAGCAGAGTTAACTTCCTTCAAATAAGACAGAGGAAGAAGAACTAAAAATTAAAGAAAAAAAAATCCATTAAATAATCTACATGATGAAAATTCCAGTATCTGATTGGTTTATTGCTATTATCCTTGGCTATAAATGGAATTTTCCAAATCTAGACAAACAAATCTTATTACTGAGACCAAAAATATTGCAACAATTATGACTAATGCATTTGTTCCATTCAAACTGACTGCCCCATTAAGACTTGCATTTCACACAATGGATTTGTTTGTTAGCAATGGATATTACATATTGTAAAAATTAGGTTTATAATAAATGATCAAATTATCCCCAGCCCTCAAAAGAAATTCCCACTTTGATTTTGGTTTGAGGCTTGATTTGTGACCTGTGTGGGTCAGATAAATAAATGGAATCCCAAAGACTATTTTTTTATGTAGATGTACAGAGGAACCCCCCAAAATTCCAAATGATTAATAAGTGAATATTTTTATTTTCTGAGTTTTTTGTTGTTGTAAAGACTTGCATTAAGACAATTTATTGATTTGGTATTTGTTTTGTCAATGTCTGTTGGAATTGATTTATTTTAATCTTAATTAAACAGCATTAATCATAGAAAATCCATTGGCAACCAATTTCACTTCTTTATGCCACAAAAAAAAAAAAAAAAAAAAGAACCAACTCTGTTGCTGCATTCTCTATCATTTTTTCTGATTTTTATATTAGAATAGTTTTTTTTTAATCTTTTATTTATTTTTTGTTTCTTTGTTTGGTGTCCAGAAAGTAAATGTGCACTGTGGGTATATCAAAATGTTAATAATAGCAAATTTTATTCTAAAACATTTAGATGATACAATTTTTACCAATAAAAAAAAAAGTTTTATTATTTTCAGTATCACAGCTTCTAATCTTAAAAACAATGCTGAAAATGTCCTCCATTAGCATTAAGAAATTATTATCTACTGCACACCAACTTTTTGGACACCTTTTATTTGAATCTACAAAAGAATTGCTTGACCTTTTTTTTAAATTTTTTTTTCCTTTCAAAGTTTGTATTTATTTTGACATGAAATGCTTTAAAAGATTAAAATGAATTTAATTCTTACTTTTTATTTTTTTTTTTTTTTTTTTTATTCAATAAAATAAAGTTGATTTTTTTTTTTTTGATTATTTATGTTTGTTTGTTTGTTTTGTAGGACGGTGGTGCACCTGTGTTAACGGATGATGTGAGTTTGCAAGTGTTTATGGAGCACTTAAAGAAATTGGCCGTTTCCAGTTCTTCTTGATGAGTAGTAGGAGGAGGAGGACGAGCAGCAGATCCCATGATGCTCCGTTCCTTGGAAAAAGGAAATTTAACAGCTGGCATTTCGACACCACAACAAACTCTGCCCCTCCCCCTTCATACACACACACAACACTTACTCCCCCCTTCTCTCCCTTCCTTCCCAAATATTTTGAAAAAAAAAAACAAAAAAAAACTAAAAATAAAATATGAGATGAAAGAAGTTCGAAAGAAGTCAGAAGAAGGAATTTTTGATTTTGTTGGTGACAAAGGAAAACTCCATCCACCCAGCCACGCATCCATCGATACAGGTGGTGGTGGCTACTAACTCTTGCTAGATTGTTTGGAAGGTTTGAGACATGTTCAGTTCGGATCTGACTTATTAGGGCTTCTTCTAGAGATTTGAAAATCTCTGGCCAGGGAATAGCGCATCAAAGCATCAAGGGCCTTTGGTCACTATGATGAACCTCATGTCCCTTTAAAACAACAGCCAACACACACACACATATATATTTATATATATATATTGATAAAATAATCTATAGAGTAAGATTGCTTATAATTAGAGTGCTCAATATTAGTGATAGAGCATGTATATTAGTTAAAAGTAGGCTGCGCAGGCAAGAAATCGGCACTCACTGAAGGCCGTTGACTCTGTGTTGACGCTTAACTACTATATATATATATATATATATATATATATAAATAAATAATGAAGGAAATATATTTCTTGACAGTTACATAAAAAAGAAACAAGTTGAAAATCGTTTGAGAAGAGAGAAGTTGATTGTCTTTGGATATGTTTCAATACATTTAAGTAGTATTTTCAACAGAAATGCTTTACAAGCCAAAACTAAAAAACAAGCAAACCAGGTTACAGTAAATGAAAACAGTTTAACATCATTGAATGATCTAATAAGAGTAGATATGCTGGCAAAATCAATCAACAGAAAATATAGAAATCTTTTTTACTTGAAAGTTTTTCTTTTTTTCAATTTGTCCTTTAATGAATATTTAAGTTCTGCTAATTGAGCAAATAATTATTAGGATTGGTGAAATGAAATCTCTTTTATGTTTTGTATAATTCGTGAGTATTCAACATTTTTATAGTAATTATCTTTTGTTGATTTTAAAACCTGACAAGGTTAAAATTTTTGTTAATTACTTTGATTTGGTTTGTTAACAGACAACGACGTAACTGAGTTTCTTTTGGCATGTGGTTGCAACTGATGGCTTAAGCTCAAAAGAAGAGTTGACTTGGAAACTGATATTAACTTTGATTGTGACAGAAAGATTTAGAAAAAAGAAAAGGTGTGTTTGCGTGTGATGATGATGATGATGATGATGGAGATCGATCTGTTAATGGATCCTTGCTCATATTTACGTTTAGAGTGCTCAATATCTGTGATAGAACGTTTATAGTAAAAAGTAAAATCCAAACCAGGAAATGGTGGCTGCTTGAGACTCTTAGTTTCACACTTGCGCAAGCATGAAATTGACAGTCACCATCGGCCACTTTCCTGGTTTTGTGACACATGTGCTTATTTTATTTGTTTGGCTGTCATAGAATAATTTAGAATCAATCATTAAGACGTTTTAGAATTTGGAAGAGGGGGGGTATTATGTTTCCGTTCAGCAAATAGATAATGGTAAGGGGAAGTCAAAACTAGAAATAAAAATGTGTGTGTGTGTGTGCATTCATAATTTTATGATTTTTTCTATTGATTGGAATTTTTTTATGAATGTTTTTTCTTGTATCGTTAAAATGTCCAAGTCTTCTTTTTGGTAAATTGGCATGAATTGGAACTTGTGACTTTTGCATTCATGGACATGTTTGGAAACTTACAAATTTCTGTTTCCAGGTCATTTAATGTTGCTCTTATATAAAAAAAAAACTCTTTGATTCCTGGGTTGTGCCAAAATATATTTTTTGGCAACCAACTCATTTTAGAACGTATTAACTAAGCATTCATGGTTTCATTTTTCACTACAGCCCTATGGATTTTGGTAGCAGTGTACCTCTTCAGGTAGCCTAAGGGTCGTAGTCAAATATTAAACATATATATGTAATTGTTCTATTTGTAAATTTATACAGTTACAAATATTTAGCACTTTACTTTGCAAAAATGTTTGTTCTCCAACCACTCTTAAAGTGTGGATGGTACCAAACTCACTCTGTATTTTAAAGTCTTACAATCAAAAAAACCTGAAGAGGATAAGATTTTTTTATTTCAAATTTGAACTTCAAGAGCAAAAAGTTAAAGAAGTGCCAACCAAAATTGCTCTTTGAATTCTTCTGACTTTTGTTTGGCTTCAAATTTTGTTATGAACCTTTTTTTCCTTTTTCAAGGAATTTCTTGTTAAGTTTTTTGTCAACAAAATCCAATTTTCCTGTCTATTACAGACATTTAGCCATGCATACACACATGCAATTTTTAATTTTATTATTTATAGTAACAATATAAAAAAAAAAAGATTTTTATTTTTCAAGACTTCTCTGAACCTTCTTTTTCTTTCCCTTCAGTCCAGTTTCAAATAATTTTCACCCTAGCTATTGTCAGATTTTTTTTTCTAGATCTGGCTGCCCCAAGCACTCCCACCTTAAAGAAACAAAAAAAATGAAATTCTATTTGCATACAACTACTTGCTTATTTTCGACATAAGCCAAGAAAATATTTATATTTGGGCAAAAACACAAAGAATTAATTTTAAAGAAAAAAAAACATTTTTCATTTTTAAATGAAAACCCCCAGACTTTATCTGTGGATTGTTTGTTATTCCTTTGTTCACAGAAAAAAAAAACCCAAACTCACGAAAGTAAATAAATAATTTCTCTTGTTATCTTGGAATCGTTTCGAAAATTTGTTTTTTGCTTTGATTTCAAATCTGTATCAATATTTTTCATCATTTCAGTTTAAATACATTTGGAAATAGGATTTATGGTATCTTGTTTTAAATATATTTTGATGGAAAAAACAAGGTATTTAAATAAATTCATTTTATTTAATAGTCCCCACAAGTGAATATATTTCGGAAAATATATATACACACATATAACATACAAAACTATTTATATTAATTTTTCAGGATATATTTAATAAATGTTAATAACCCATAAAGTTTTCACCAGAGATAATAGATCTTGTGTTTACCTGAGTATAAATACAATATTTATTATTTTTGTTTATGATAAAAATAAATATTGCATTTTGATTTTAAGCACACACTTAGATACAATATCTTATCTCTGGTGAAAACTATGGGTTATTAACATTTATTAAATATATCCTGAAAAATAAATATGAATAGTTTTGTATGTTATATGAATATATATATTTATATTCCACACACAAAACAAGTCCAAAAATAAACAAAGCATTTCTATATTTAATTTCTTTTTATTATCATAAAACCCAATATTTACAAAAATTTGTCCCTTGCATTTTTTGTTTAGAGAACAGAAGCTGCACAACAATTTGTATAGTATAGTATAGTACAGTACAAAAGTACCAAAAGTCAACCAATATTTCTAGGGACTTGCCTTAAAAAGCAGATTAAAATAACCCAATCAGAATTTCTCTTAGACTTTGGAATGAATCAACAATTTCAAAGCGTGTGATGTCCAGATCCTTAAATCAAAAAAATAAAATGGAGCGTAACATTGTTATAACATTAATGCTGGTCTCTGCCATTAAATGACTGGGACAGCATTCAGGGGAAAAATTTGCAGATTTTGAATCGAACAAAGAAATCGGAAAAAATCTTGAATAAGAAACCGGTTTCCTTATTGTCCATTTTTTGTTTGGGGGGGGGGGTAAAGTAAATATAT
>JAUZSX010000033.1:1162404-1173495 GCA_034780655.1 Idiosepius hallami
TGGTGATGATAGTTAGAATTTGACATAAAAAATATCCCCACCAAATATTTTTTGGGTAGGTCGATTTTGGAATCCGATGAAAGCGATGGTGATGATAGAATTCAACATAAAAAATATTCCCACCAAATATTTTTTGGACAGGTCGAGTTAACGAGATCCATCTGCTCGAGGCAGCTAAAGGTGAATAAAATGGTTTTGACTGGGATTTGAACTCACGTAATACGTAATAAGTAAAGTAAAGAATTAAAAGAAATGGTGAAATAGTCAAGTCTGTGAAAAGAATATTCTTTAATAAAACATATTATCATAGCCCTATTAATAAGTAAAGAATTAAAAGAAATGGTAAGATTGCAAAATAGTCAATTTAATGACAAGAATAATCTTTGATAAAAGCATATTATCACAGCCCTACTAACAAGTAAAGAATTATAAGAAATGGTAAAATCACAAAATAGACAAGTCTGTGACAAGAATAATATTTAATAAAAGCATATTATCACAGCCCTACTAATGGTAAAATTGCAAAATATTAAAGTCTGTGACAAGAATAATCTTTAATTAAAAATATTTTCACTGCCCAATTAATTATTAACCAATCCGTGATTATATAATCAATAAAATCCAATTTAAGCTAGAGTATCGGGATTTTCAAAATGTGATAACGGATTAATTTAAGATGACAGACATAAAAATAAGTTAATGAATGCGATAATTATGTTTCTTGATTTTTAGCAATAATAGCAATAATAATAATTTTTATACAATAATTATCTTTTTTATTCTCGTTTTTTTTAACTGAGTCATTAAATTGAACTTTGGGAATTAGGTTTTTTAATAATTAAGACTTGTCATTATGGAAATATCGCTTCATTTGTGAAAGGTATGAAAATTTTAAATTATAACTGTAAGTTTTCTATTTTTAAATATAAAAACAAATAAAATTCATAATTTTTTAAAAATAATAGATTATATCGTATGAATTACACCTTTAGGTGCTACAATCCTCGCACGTCATCAGTGCTGTAAATCTACATCCTTAAAGGTTTCGGGCCTATAATATACAGCAAACCTTTTCCGTGGCTGGCCCGACCAAATGCTATAACAACATTCGGTCCGTGCGAGGATTGAACCAAGATCTGCCACTTGATCGTGTTTGTTTTTATTGGGAAAGCGTGGAATATTAGACTTTGGTTTTCGGGGGTGCATGGTTACTATATCAACCTTTTTTCGATTATTTAATGCAGCCATTCTCAACCTTTCCTCCATCATTTACCCCCCTCGGCTTTATGTATTTCTCCATTTACCCCCTACTCCCATACAAAAAAATCATAGCCATCATATAATCAGTTAGTTTCGAAAGAACCTTTTTATTGTTTAGGTTTAAGAAAATCAAACGTTTTCTGAATAGAAATTATAGAATTATCTTTGCACTCTCTCTCATTTTACAAAATTAAATCTAATTGAATTTTTTTTTCTATAATCAGATACCTTAATTATTTACTCAAATTATATCATTTTTTACCCCAAGGGGTAAATTTACCCCCAGGTTGAGAACTTCAGGTGTAATAGTTCATAACAGTACCTAATATAGAATGTAATTGTTCCATTCAGATTACATACTAAACATAAGGGTTTTTGTTATGGGAGACTTCCATGTCCCTACCTGGTCTGTGAAAAAGTGTTTCTGCATGAAATAGTCTGGGGAAAAAATGGTGTTGCCCTTGCACCCAAAAAAAATTTAAATTTAGTGGGTTCCGGAGTGTAGTTTAGGCTCCCCTGAACACGGTTCTGCATGTTAACAAAAATATAACTCACTTGGACTTTAATTAACATAGGAGACCCTAAGCTACAGTCTGAACCCACTAAAGTTAAATTCTCTTTGAGTGCAAGGGCAACACCATTCCCCCCCCCTTTCGACTAAAACTGGTCCCTGATACAAAAAAGGTTAGGGACCACTGCTCTAAGAGACTCATTTTTTTTTGGGGGGGGAAGGGGTTCATCCTCTCCACATCCTGCCTGCTTTTCCTGCTCTCCTTTCCAATAATCCCTGCTGCTCTCCACCCTGCAGGCAGCAGGGATGTGGAAGAAGCCTTGACAAGAGAGAACAATGGGGATTTCACCAGACTAATAACTAGCATCTGTGGAATATTAAAAAAAAAAAAAAATGGCTTTGTGTTGTTGGTGACTCGGAGAAGAAGAGATGATGCTCATCGGGGAAAGAGAGGAAAAGATAAAATAAAGACAAAATATGTTACAATATGGATGAAAAAAAAAAGGTTTCTTTTTTACGTAATTATGAACATAGAATGGTTGCTGTTTAATAAGTCAAACTATATTTTTGAAATTAATTAACAAAATAAGAGTTTGGCTTAAAGTAGAGTTTTACTACCAAGAAAATAATTCTAGCCTTAGTATAAAGAAAAAGAAAATCAAACATGGAAAAGTTTTTTCATAAAATGAATAAACTTTATCAGTGTATGCACATTTGTACAATGTACAAAGTGTCAAAAATGATATGTTTGAACCAATAGATATTATTTATACCTATAAAAAAATACACTTGAACAACAGTGATTTTTAAAACCAGGATTGTTGATAATTCCATTGCTTTATCTTTGAAGGAAAGAAAAAGAACTGCTAGTGAAAGCTTTAGATTAATTAATTAATCACTATAAATAAACAGAATAATGAACAATCTTTAGTTACAATTTCTCATTTTAGACTTAAAGTTAGAAATGTAATAATGTAATAAAAGACTTATTTAAATATATGGTTTATGGTTAATGATTAAAACTGTAGTATGTGGTTTGGGTTTTGTTGTTGTATTAGTGTCCTATTATTACATGATGCTTCCTCAATAATAATTAATTCAATGTATAATAATTAAGGCT
The DNA here is from genome assembly GCA_034780655.1 of Idiosepius hallami. Lineage (NCBI taxonomy): Eukaryota > Metazoa > Mollusca > Cephalopoda > Idiosepiidae > Idiosepius > Idiosepius hallami. Next base: position 1,165,296 of record JAUZSX010000033.1, read on the forward strand.
GTGAAAATATTCTTTTTAAAATTTGCTTTATATCCTCTTGATATGCTGGAAATATTCTTCAAGCTAATGCTTATGCTTTTTTTCTCGGGAATATTCTTTTTAAAAAAAGAATATGCTTTTATTTCTTTGAATTTTTTTTTTTTAAGAATATGCTTTCTGTTAAAAGCATATTCTTTTTGTTAAAAGCATTTTTTTTTAAAGAATATGTTTACATAAAAAGAATATTCTTGTCAGAGCCCTAATAACAACAATAATGATAATAATGTATAATGATAGGAATTTTTATTTTAAAAATATTTTCTTAAAAAAACAAAACAAAAAAAAGTTACGTTTCTTTAAAGGCCTGAATAACATTTTTAGAAAACAAAAATGAAATGATTTTTATTTTTAAATTCAACAATCCATGCCAAAGTCATTAGAAAGTTAAGTTGTTTGTTTGATATAGATTTATCTAAAAACGTTTTTTTACAATTCCCAGCTTTGCAATAAATTGATTGAAATTTCAAATTTATTTAAAAACACAAAAAGATTTTTTAATCAACAAAAATTAAATAAGAAAGAAAGCTTGAATTTAGATTAATTCATTATTTGAGAGGATTTTTTTTTTATTTGAATAAAAAAAAAATCATTATGATTATTAAAATCTTTGAAAGACAGGGTACAGGGACAGACAGAGACAGAAAGGTGACACTTGGGGTCCAAAAACTGGACATAGAGTGGTACTTCTTTTTTTTTCTTTCTTTTTTAGCATTATTATTGCTATCCTGAAATCCTCCTCTTTTTTTCTGGGAAGGAAGAGAAAGCAAAAGAAAGCAATTAGCTTACCAAGTGAGACAAAAAATTTAATGATTTCGAAGTCTTTAATAAATTACGTCGTTGATCTCAGTTTTAAGGCTGTGACAAGAATATTTTTAATAAAATCACATTGTCATGGCCTTAAGTAAAGAATTAAGAGAAATGGTAAAATCACAAAATAGTCAAGTAATGACAAGAATATTCTTTAATAAAATCATATTGTATGGCCCTACTGTTAAGTAAAGAATTAAAAGAAATGGTAAAATTGCTAAATAGTCAAGTCTGTGAAGAAAAGAAGCACCCACACCATCCATACACATAAACAGCCTTCAAACTCAATCCCACTCTTACTGTAGATTTTTGGTTGGTACCTACTTACCGGTTTCAAATTTTATTCTAATGTCGAATTTTTACTCTGTCGGTTTTACACAAAAACGAAATTAACAATCTCTCCAAAAATAAATGAAATAAATTAAGGGACTTGAGTGGATAGCGAGCTCTGGGGAGAGCACACACAACAACACAGACAGCAACATTGAATAAATGAAATTTTTAAAACATTAAAGCACACACACAAAAGATCTTAAAACTCTAAGTATTATTGTTCATCTCAAGATGAAGAAAATTATCATCATCAGAATTTGCAGTATGAAAAGAAACTAAATAGATTTAAATTCTGTTCATTTTCTTCTTCCTGGCTCATTTATTGCTTACTACTTACACTCACAAATCATTATTCAAACAATATACAATAACGAACTAATTTTTTAAAACCATTATGCGAGAGGTCTAGACTCGAGGGCATACATTAGTAAAACATACAAAATCTGGTTTTATATTTTTTATTAGATATAATATCTATATGAAAATTAAAAAAAGTAATAATAAGGTTATTTAAGAAGAAGTGCAAGAAGAGTTTTGTTGAAAAAAGATTATTCACAAAGAAGGTCATCCAATCGTTCGTCCAGTTTTCCTCATCTTAAGTTCAAAATAAGTCAGAATTTTATGATAAAAACAAAATTAAGATGTTTTTGAGTAAAAACTCAAACGTATTTTAAAATCATATAGCTTTATTATTCTATATTTCTTTATGAATGTTGTCCATCAACAGATCAAATATAATAATAATAATAATAATAAATACAATTTTTTTAAAGGATTATATCAAAATCTATATGGGTCATGGGAACAACAACTAAGTTGCTTTCTAGGTTAAACAGTAACAACACACACACACACACACACACATCTAAAATCCTCGTCTGTCCCCTTCTTCTTTGTTTCATCTTAAAACAACCAAAAGAAAAGGGACCCTATGCTTGACCACATCTTGCCGGGAATTGAGAGGGGTCCCTCGCTTGAAAAATTGCAAAATTAAATTAACAAAAATGAATACATTTTTTATTTAACAAAATAAGAATACTTTACGATTTTTTTGAGAGGGCTAATAAAAATGAATATTAATTTAATAAAATAAAATAAAATTTAAAAGCAAACACGTGAAAAAGTTTCAATTTATAATAACCTTTGTCAAAAATTAAGTCCAAAATTTAAGTTTTATTTTAAGAAAAAAGTTTAACATCATTTTGAACAAAAAAATCAATAAAAGAGGGGGATTATTAATTAATTAGGATGGATTTTTATAAAAATAATTTATACAACAAATCCTATCTTAAAAACAAAGAATCAAGTCAGGGTTTAATAATAATAATAATAATGATGATGATGGAACGGGGAATAATAATTTTTTTCATTTCAATTGATAACAAAAAAAGCTTTTTAAAAAATATAGATAAAAACCTGGTCACACACACACATTATAATATACAAAAATGAATGGGAAAAATAATGTAAAATCTATCTTGTAACAAGCTAAAAACTTGATTATATACAGACTACGACACAAACACACACGCACTTTATTCACAAAAATAAATGGGAAAAAATTCTAAAAAATTGTAAAATATTTCTCAAATTTCAGTTAAAATTCACACACACACACACGCACACACACACACACGCACACACACCAATTAAAAATCCTAGTTTAAAACTTGAACGCATATGAATGAAATGCATATTTTTAATGTTAATTGTATTTGTTTTATTTATTTGTTTATTACTTAGATATTTAGAACCAAAAAAAAACAAGCATGGCATCATGGCCACGGAGAGAAAGTGAGTAGTAGTAAGTAGTAGTAGTCATCGTGGAATAATATTGTTAATAATAATAATAATAATAATGTTCTGTCTTTTAAGTTCCTCATTATTTCAGTGTTGGTTGTTGTTGTCTATTTCAACATAACATGTTTTTAAATAAGGGATGATCATCAACGATTCTTCCCATATGCCATTAATGCTTTATTTATATTAGAAATAGAACAAAGCTAGATTTCAACACTAAAATTCAAAAATACTTGATTTAACAAGATGTAGTTTTCCTTTTTAATAATCTTATTTATTTTTGGTTTTAAAAAAAGAAACTGCATTCTATAAAACTGCTTTAACACACACACATTTATTTACCAGACAGGTAATCATTTGCACAATTTTTTAAACTAGCAAATAAATTTAAGGAAAACTACAACTTCTTTTAGTCTTTGTTATAAAATTTAAACAGATCTGTTACCAAAATATTTATTAAAAATATTAGAAAAAAACAAAAATAAAACGGTTATATTTAATTTCACAAGTTGTGAAATTACAGTACAACAGAACACACATTACACAAACACAACAGACAGTACACACAGTGTAGTGTGTACACACACATTATAAATAAATTAAAATTCTTTTTAGTGAAATTTCTGAATATTTTTTTCAATTTTAATTTTTCTTTTTAATCCTTTAAACCCTAAAGATCCAATATATTAGCCCTGACGATTTAAGGCAAATGTAGTCACATTAAAACCAATATTTCGGCCTTAATCTTTGTTTCGATCCTGATTTAACAAAATTAAAAACTAATCACTCAGAGCTGTAAAGAACCATATTAGGGTGGAAATTTCGGTGTGTCGAGTTTTGCCTTAGGTTTAATAGGCCGATATATCGACCCATTAGGGTTGAAAGGGTTATTTCAATTTCCCCTTGTTTTCTAACAAGAAACTTGGTTGCAGAGTCGTGTCAGTGTTTTCATAAAATAATACCTCAGTTTCTCTCAAAACCTTTTCGTCATAGGTTAATTATTGTTAATTACCAACAGAAAAAGATCTCGAAATTAAAAAACATAAATCAAGTATTTTCTTGAGGGGATGGGTAGAAGAGAAAAATGAAATCAAGCAACACTTTTTCATTTACACAAAAGGGTTTGGGTTTTTAATACTAAATAATTAACATTAAATATCTCGACATTAAAAACATGTGCAATAATTTAAGGGGTGGAGAAAGAGAAGAGAAACACCCACATCATCTCGATAATGTGTTGTTTTGGGGGGGTAGTTTTATGTTTTGTTTATTTAACGAGTAGGCCAATAATTTTAATTAACTTTTTAAAAAATTTTAGTTTAGTTCTATTTTAAAAAAGTATGTTTTTATTAAGATTAAATCTTTGATTTGGTTCGGTTTTCAGTATTTTGGCGGTTTTAAGAAAGAAGGCAAAAAAAGCACCCCCCCCAAAAAAAAAACAAAAAAACAAAACACTGAAGAGAAATGGGGGTTAATAAAATAAAGGGGTTAGGAGACAAACACACAGACAAGGACACACAAAAACGTTAAAGAAAAAAAGGGAAAGAAACAGATTTTTTTTCTTTGTGCATATTTCTAAATTTTCAATCGTATTTATTCAGATATGTTTATTTTATTTCATTCAGTTTTTGTTTTTAATATTTTAATGTATTTTTGTTTTGTTTTGTTTTAACAAGAAACTTAGTTGTAGAGTAGAGTCGAGACCTACAGTGGGTCTTGGTAGAGTCGAGCTTTTAAAGAAAGCAAGCAAACAAGCAAAACTGGGGAATTGAAGACACTTGACCCCACAATTAAGTTTTTTGTTAGAAAACAAGTAAAAAATAGAATTAAAAAATATAAGATAAAAATTCTTTTCAATGAAACATTTGTGAATAACAAGATAGATAGAAATAATAATAACAAATGTTTTCTTTTTGTTTTTACCTTTTTTTAAGTATTACATTTATTTTAGCTTCACTGGTGTCGATCTTTCCCCAGAAATAACTAGTTAATAGTGTGTGTATATATATTATTATATATATCTCCCACTCAAAACCATCGCATTCACCTTAAAAATGGCCTTGTGCCCAACTTGGTTGATGCAGCTGCTGCTCACTAAGTATATATATATATATATATATATATATATATATATATATATTAAACCTAGGTAATTAAATGAGGAAAAAATTCGGCATAACGTGAAGATGGAAAATTAATAAAACAAAACAGAATACCAAAAATTCAGATTAACTTGAATGTTTTTCATCTTTTTAATTGATGAAGAAAGAAATGCATTTCATTGCTTCTTTGTCAGATTTATTCTATCTTTCTTTCTTTTTTTTCTCATTTATGAAAAATATCTTTTTTTTTTAAATTCACAATAATTGAAAAGCTAAAATAAATATAAATAAATAAAGGTTTTTTTTTCAACTTACGGGCATAATATAAGGTTTGTTTCACCGCACATCAGACGGATAAATTCGAGTTCCTTCCTTGAGAATGTTTGACAAAAATTTAGTCGACAGAATAAGACTCTACATTGTTGCCGGTAAATAAACATTTAGAAATTTTTAGAAGGGAAAAAAAAGAACAAAAGAAAAGAGAAGAAAGATGATAATAAAAACAATATAAAGAATTTATATTTCTTGCTTAAAATTATGTTTTAAAGAAATTTAACTGGGGGAAAAAAATCCCCATTTTTCTTCTGTTGTTTTTATACTTTAAAAGCAAGTTTATTTTGCTTTTTTATACACACATAGTCACCCATGCATAAATATATATATATATCCAACTTTGTTGAATATTTTTGTTTTTTTAATTTTCCTGGGTTTCTTTTTTTTAAGTAATATAATCCAAAAAAGGAGGAAGACGTTTACACATATTTACATATGTATATATACATATATATATTCCTCTCTCTTTTTGTGCTTTCTGTTATTCCAGTATTTATTTCCAATGGGTTAGAGTTCTTTCATATATATTTATTTATATACACACAGGCACATACACACATACATATTGGTTCCCTCTTTGTAGTTTTTATTTTTTTTATTTTCCAGTATTTATTTCCTTTTTGATTATTATTAATAATAATCCAAAAATAATAAAGAAAAGAAGAAAGAAAGAAGAAGAAATAAAGAGAAAAAGAGAGAGAGAAGGCAATGATGATGGCGATGGCGGAGACGGCAATAATGTCGACTTTTTTGTTAAGGCAAAAAAAGCAATAAAAAAAGCCAAGAAGAGACGACCACGGTGAAGAAGAAAACAGACTCAGAACTAGACCGACCAATATTTACCACTTAAAATTTCCAGTAACAATTCCCGGGGATATTATGGCGATTAATGGACCGTTTGGTGGAATGTTTGTGAAAAATACGAAATTTATTTTCTAGCACTCACCTTCAGAGGACGAGATGCTTTGACTTTACGCGGGGAAAAGCTTGTTTGCTATTGGTCGAAATCAGCCATGTGATCCCAACCCTCTTGTCCATTTTATAACAACAATTTTGATTGGATAGCTCATAACGATTTCTTCAATCACAACTTCAAGAGATCTAAACGATATTTTATTTTACTTCATTATTTTTCAAAATTAACCACGAAAATGATCTTTTATTTTAAAAAAATATCAAAAATTAAAATCGATATAAAATAATATCAATAGAAGTATTTGGAATGTACTTTTAGTAGGAATATGGCATCCTCCATAGTTTGACTTGGCCAACATAGGAGAGGCCTCTTCTCACCAGATTTTTGAAGATTTGGCCCAACACTAAAGGGTTTACCACTTTTTCAACAATACAGATCAATTGTAGAGATCCCCTGCCGCACGATGGAAAAGACCCAAAGATTGCAGGGTTTGGCTTTTTGGAGGATTTTACAGTGGAAACACGTACGTCGTTTTAAATCTTTGAGCCATCATCATCATCGTCATGAGGAAAAACGACATTTTTGCCTGAGCAGCAGGAGCAGCCAACATGGACGACGACTTCTTGGGAATAATGAGAATAATAATAATATTGATAATAATAACACTACTCTGCATAATTCAAATAATGTTTTTATTATCAATGAAGTAAAAGAAAAAGGTTGTTTGGGTTGCAGACAAACACAGCTTCCCTCCGAATATTTAAAATCTCCTCTTTTATCCACTGGAAATTCTTTGCTACTAAAAAATCGACTTTTGAAGGAGACGATAGAAAAAATGAAAACGTCTTCTTCAAATTTTTTTAATAACGATAATAATCAAATTAAAAATACTAATTATTATTGTTATTATTCAATCGGAAAAAATCTTTTTGCCAAGGTTAGTAATTTATCAAAATTTTTATATTTATTTATCATTGCTATTTATTATAAGTCTATTATTGATAATAAGTGAAAGTTGTTTTGAGTTTTTGAATCGCCGAAAAACACGTGCATTTGTTTTTGTTTTAGGATGAAAAAATTTAATTTAAGTGATTTTTTTTAAAAAAGTATTTTTAAATTAAGTTTAAATTTCTAAATCTAATTTTGTTCCCACTCTGAGTTTTTTATTTTATTTGTTTTGTTTTTTTTGTTTTATTTTACATTGGTTTTTACTTTTTTCATTAATACATTCAAACTTTTGTTTGTACTACTGGGCGCTTTTCGCTTTTGCATAACAAGCAAATGGAGAAATTTAGCCTAACCCTAGCCAATCAAATTGCTGTCTTACAACCGGTGCAAAGTCCCCGAGCAAAATTAAAATATTTCTCCATTTGCTTGTTCTGCAAAAGCACCGAAAAATTTGTATTTCAGTGCCTTCAGGGATTTCCAGCAGGTCCTTTTTTTTTCAAGGAACACACACCGCACTGTCACCGACCGATATCGCCCAAACGGTGTATTGCGAAAAATTCTCATAAATTTGCCCCCCCCTCGAACACACACCTGTAGAGAAATAATTTTAAACTAAACTTTTTAAATATTTTCTTTCTTTGAATATCCGAAATATACCGTTTTAGTTCATTAATATCTTTTTTTTTAAATTTGAATTTCATTATTGAATAAGTTTGGTAGGTATTCTTTTTAGTTCCCTATCTTTTAGACCCTAAAAAGCCAATATATCGGCCCTGACAGCATAAGACACACCAATTTTGGCTTTGATATGTTCCTCTAATATAACGACTCTAAGCTACTTGGTAATTTTGATAAGTCGGGGTTCAAAGGATTAAAAAATATAACTGCTTATAAATTGTATATTTTTTTTTGTAAAATAAGT
>JAUZSX010000033.1:1175995-1186543 GCA_034780655.1 Idiosepius hallami
AAAAACAACTTTATAATGTTATACCATCGGTAAAAACTGACCAAATGAAACTAGAAGACATATAGTCATTGGGCAAGTGTATCAGATGACGTCTGCCACAGCCGCTGCTGCGATCTTGCCTGTGACCGGTTTTTTACCCTTGTTATGAAAATTTTGTAAGCCTCATTTTGGCGCCCCTGCACCTTGGCGCCCGGGGACATATGTACCCTGGCGCCCCACTCTAGCTACGCCTCTGCACTGAACACAATGTTTGTTATATAACCAGCAAGATCAACTGTACTATTCTTCTCTCCATTGTCTATTTGTCATATTGTGTGAGTTGATTGCTTCATAAAATGGTGCCAGGAAATCTTCTTAACTGAAAGACAAGAAAAACAAAACTATTTAAACCAAAAGATTTGATTTTTTATGACATGTGTTTATTTTTAGTTTTGGCTTTTTTCTTTTTTTTATTCACTCAGTTTTTGTTTTTTTTTCTTTTTTTTCTTCTTTTTTTTTAAATTTATTTTTATTATTTTTTTTGTTTTTCTTTGTAAATTTTTTTGTCCTTTATTATATAGTTATTTTTCTTTTTTTCAATTAGTCTTCTTTTATTTTTTCCTCCTATTTTTTCTTCCTTTTTTTTTCTTTTTTCTTCTTTACTTTTTTATTTAATTTTTCTTTATTCTTATTCCTTTAGAATTTTTTCTTTATTTTTTCTTAATTTTGAAAAAAAATTTCTTCATTTTTTTCTTTTTCATTTTTTCTTCTTCATTTTTTCTTCATTTTTTCTTCTTCATTTTTTCTTCATTTTTTCTTTTTCATTTTTTCTTCTTCATTTTTTCTTCATTTTTCCTTCTTCATTTTTTCTTCATTTTTTTTTTCATTTTTTCTTCTTATTTTTTCCTAATTCAAAAATTTTTTTTTATTGTTTTATCTTTTTTACTTTATTTTAAAATTTCTTTTATCTTCTTTATTTTCTTTTTTTTTCTTTTTGTCGTATTCTTTTTTCTTTTTCTTCATTTTTTTTGTTGAATTTTTTCTGTTATTTTTTTCTTTATTATTTTTTCCTTCTTCCTTTTTTGTTCTGTATTATCATTATCATTAATATATTATCATTATCATCATCATCATCATCATTATTATTATAATCATTATTATTATCATCATTATATTAATCATCATCATTATTATTATCATTATCTTTATTATCATCATCATTATCATAATCTTCCTCTTCCTCATCATCATTATTATTATTATTATTATTATTATTATTATTATCCTTCTTCTTTATTTACATATTATTATTATTATCATTATTATTTTTGTTATTCTTTGCTGTCAAATAGCATTTTTTTTGGATTTCAATTTTTATACGGTTACCAAACATTTGTCATCTTGTGCTCAATGCATACTTTTTTTCCCCAAATTCTTTCTCCTTGATTCAAATGTTTAGTGCCGTTGCCAAGCTTAACAACATTGGTATGTTGTTAAGCTTGACAACATGCCAACTACCCCTCTGCATCCCACAGAGTGCACTTTGCACGGCCCCAAAAAATGCAACTTGCACCACCCCAAGAAAATAATATTACGATAAAGATTATTTTTTCTTCATTTAATTCCCAAAAAAGATAAAAATGTATATTAAATTTATTTGGTGAGCACCAACACAAGTTTGGCACAAGGGCTTTTGTCATTTGGTGTTGACTGTTGCCCTTCGTCTAGATGAGATGCTCTCCTGAGTTAACGAGCCCCATTTGCCCGAGGCAGCTAATGGTGAATGCAATAGTTTTGACTGGGATTTGAACTCGCGTACCACGATTGCAGAGCCTGAGCTTCTACCAATGCTCCAACTTCGCTGTCCATTTTAAGATCAAAATTTATATATATTTATATATATATATAAGACAACTTCTTATGCTTGTTTGATTGTAAGTTTGTGTTTTATGGCATATCAACTGTTTTAGTCAGCAAAGATGGAGTATTGGTAAAAGCTCAGGCTCTGGAATTGTAGTACGTGAGTTCAAATTCCAGTCAAAAACGACTGTTTTCACCTTTAGCTGCCTCAGGCAGATGGGGCTTGTTAATTCAGGAGAGCAGCTAATCAAGGTGAAGGGTAACACCGAATGCAAAAATCCCTGGTAAGATCACATAAAAATGGCCTTGTGCCAAACTTGGGTTGGTGCATTATTTGGAATAAAAGATTATCACTTACAATGTGTGTGAAAAATGGTCTCTACCAAATCAATTTTTGGTCTAGAGGCTTGAAATTTGATATATAAAGTATTTGAACCTGTGGAACAAACTCGCTTTGGAGCCGGAAAAACAACTAAGTGGTCAAATTTGAAAATTTAGATTGTCGTAGCAGCACCCGCTATGTTTTGGTTATTTTGGGAATCGCAACAGTAGCACAACCGCATACGCAGGGCAATGATCCGATCCACCGACCCTGGACGGGCTCACTCACTCACTGCAGTGCAGCACTCAGTGCAGCACTTGCACAGTTAACAAAAATAATTTTCGGCTACCACAAAAACTACGGCAGTCGGGCAATAGTACTTTGGAACCTAAAGGGCTGATATATCGGCTCTGACAGCATAAGGCAAAAGAAAACACACCAATCTTTTGGCACTAATATGTTCCTCTAATAAAATGGCTCACAGTGACTAGTTGATAATTTTGCTAAGTTAGCAGGGTCCAAAGGTTAAATGACTAGCACGAGCAGTTTTCATGAAATGGAAAAACAAAAAAATCTTGGAATTACAAAAAATGGAGATTTAAACAAGCAAAAGAATGAGTATCAAAGGAAGACGAAAGAAAAGCTGGACAATATTGCTTGTCAAGAAATAAAATGTAATCCTCCTCAACAGTTTCCGATAACTTTTTAGTTTCAGACTATTATTCAATTAATTCGTCTATGATGCCTTCTTACTACTTTTACTTTAAGAGATTATGTCGTCTGTTCATTTTAAAATGTTTAAAACAACAAAGAGAGTAATTACCACCCATTATAATGGTTTAATTCTAATAAACATATTTAGAAACAAGAAGAAGGAACGAGAAAAATAAAGGGCATAGTTATTTTTGCAGTTTTTCGGGTTTAATACCAAACCGGAAGTAATAACTTGTAAGGGTTATTTTACTCATCATCATCATTAAATACATAAAAACATGATCCATCATCACCATCATGTGTTAATCTAATGGTTGTTATTATTATCATTATTGTTATGTTAAAATATTCTAAGCTAAAAAAAAAATATTATTTATCAAAATTTATTATGAGATTGAAAAATTGCGTCAGGAAAAAAAAAGGAAAAAATGCTGAATAAAAATGAAGAAAAATAATCCCGCATGAAAATGGTGAGGGCGATGGAGAGAGGATGCTGATTGCTGCGACGGCGAGAAAGCAGTAGCAGCGAAAAGAACAAGATGATTTTATTGTTGATGATAATTGTTGTTGTTGAGCAGATTGAATAAATAATAATAATAATAATAAAATAATAATGATCATAATAAAATAATAACCATATATAAATAATACTAACACTATTTCAATGAGTAGATTTACAAAAATTGAATAATGAATTATGTTTTGTGTATGTTGTTGAGTTTTACAGAAATTGAATAATAACAACAAAAATAATAATAACTTATAATAAAAATAATAACTAATTAAAATACAAAAAAATGAATATTAATAATTATTATTATAACAGGATGCACTGATTCTAAGATTAATATAAACAAGAATATAGTAAGAGTCGTCGAAAAACACTGATTTACAATTGAATAGACAAATGTTTTAGATTGTTGTTGTTGTTGAGCAGGGAGACCTGTTCTTGCCCGTTTGGACTTGGATTAGTTTTCGTCTTGATGATGATGATGATAATGATGATAAGGTGGAGAAAGAGAGGAAGGAAGAAAAGAAGGAAGGAGTAAGCGCAGCACGATTGCAGTAGGGTTGCAGCTACATTGCAGTAGGCTTGCAGTTGCATTACAGTAGGGTTGCAGTTGCATTGCAGTAGGGTTGCAGCGTACTACTGCGGCGGTGTAGCCTGAGTAATAGTAGTGATTTTGATTCAAGTAGTAGCATCATCGGTAGTCGGAGTTAGCGAAAAAGAAGCCCATTTTTTTTTCTCTCCCCCCAGCCTCAGTCGGCAGCAGCAGCGATATCGTTGATGGCGCTCGAAGACGATATTAAATGCTTCTTCTTCTCTTTCCCTTTCTTCTTCTTCTTCTTCTTTACCTCCATATTTTTTAATTCAGCTGCAGAGCGGTCTGTCATGATGAAATTCGATGACAGTCGTCTTCGTCGGGGGCACTGCTTCTTCTGACACCTTATTTTTTTTTTTTCTTTTTTTTTTACAAGTCTGGACCCTTCACTTTTTTTTAAATGAGGGACAGGAAAAAAAGAACACCCCACCACAAAAAAAAAACAACAAACAAACAAACGAAACTGAAAGACCAACAACAGTCAACCCGAACCCCCCTCACTTACTTCAATCATCATTATTATTATTTTGTTTTACACTATGACTGAAATTGAAGAAAAAAAAAATAGTTGTAATTTAAAAATTAATATTTAACAAAAAAAAAAAGATATATTAATCAAGCTACAAAAAATTAAAAAAAAAAACCTACCAAAAAAAAAAGCAACCTTTTAAAGCGCAGCAATTTTTACCAATTTTTTCAGTGTTTTTTTTTTCCTTCTTTAAAATATTTCATTTAATTCATTTCTTGTTTGAAAAAAAAAATAAAAACATCATACAAACCAGCAAAAAAAAAAAAAAAAAAAATTACAAAACACACGCATTAAAATCCTCTAATAATTAATTCCTCATTTGAAGATGTCTCATCATAGTCAGAAGGAGGAGCAGTACGTCGGACCATACCGGTTGGAGAAAACTTTAGGCAAAGGTCAAACAGGTAAGGAATTAATTAATAAAATAAAATTAAAGTAAGTAGTCTTTAAAAAAAAAAAAAGAATGAAAGAAAAATAAAAGGCTTGTAACAAAGCGGAATATTTGTCGGAAATTATGAAAATCTCGCTTTCAGTTTGCACGCCATTCCATTTTTTTCACTCACTTATTTTACGTTTATTTTTTCACCTGCTTTTATTCACTTGTGTTTCTTGGTATTAATAACTTTGATAATAATATTCTTTTAGATATACAATGACAATATATCGGCCATGGAGATATAAAGCAAAAAAGACACATCGTCACCGATATTTCGGTTTTGATATTGGTCCTCTAAAACAGCACTATGGTTGTTGGTTGACTCGTTTTTGGTAATTTTACTAAGTCAGGATCCAAATGAATAAATAATTTATATTAAATAATAGCACAATATTTAACAACAAATACAATTTATAATTTATTTATTGTAAATTTTAGAAAATTAAACCGTTTATTATAGTGTAATAGTGTTTAGTGTTGATGTTTTCAAAATTTTACGATAGATTTTTTTTTTTTTGCGAATAAAAATTAAAATGGGTTTTTTAGGGAGAAAGTTAAAAAAAGCTTTTAAAATATATTAAAATAAAAATAAAAAATAAAATGAAAAAAAAGAAGCAAATTAATGTTTGATTGACACTAAAATGTGTTAGCTTCGCAATATGAGTGAGGCTAAGCATTGTCTGGTAATTTAAAAAAAATTGTCACAAAATTATTGACAATTAAAGTTGTTTATTGTGAAATCTTTTTATTATTATTATTCAAATAATCCCTTAAGATTAAATAAATTATTTTTTGTGTAGGCAGTAAAAATTTCATTTGATAATAAAAATGAAAATGGTACCTAAATGATAATAGTTAATATGGAAAATATCTGCCACCAATAGTGTTTTGAAATATATATATATATATATATATATATATATATATATATATATATAGTTTAATAACCTGAGTGTTAATTTAATAGCAGTCTTTTCCGTTATCAGAAGTGAAGTTGGCCGAAACGTAATGGGGAAATAAACACACAAAAAAAACTACCATGGATGAGGGCAAAAGTCCGCAATTAATTTTTAACACTTATGGTGTTTTTTGTTAAAATTCTAAAGTCACAAATTATTTTAAAATTTACTTGACCCCTCCTTTTCACTGGCATTTTTAAAAAAATCCTTTTTTTAATTTTTTAAATGAGTTAAATTTATTGAAGTTTTATTAAAATCAGTATTTCTTTTATGTGTGTGGGTGGAACTCTAAAAGTGTTTTTCGTTCCTTGATTCATCTGTTTAATGAAGCATTGAAGTTGAAGCAAGCAAAGAAAATAAAGCAAGCAATGAATAATAATTATTATTCATTTAGTTGTGAATAATAATAATAATAATAATAATAATTGTTTTTATTGACAAAAAAGGGGAAAAAATGATTTGTTTAGTCCCCCCCCCCAAATTCGTTAGAAATATGATGATTAAAAGTGCAAGTGCACCCGACTCGACCCGACAGAAGAATTGTAGGAAATTAAAAAAAAAAGATGAATGAAATAAAAAAAACAAACAAATATTCTTTCCAGTTTCATTTTCAATTAAAATTATTACTCATTTTTATCTGCTAATTTAATTCTAGTCCTCATTTACACACCAACAACACACCAGTCTTGCTTGAGTCTTTCCCTCTGTCTTTCTTTCTTTCTCTCTCTCTATCTTTCTCTCTCTCTCTCTCTCTCTCTCCTTATTATTGCCAAAGAGAGAAAAAAGGACTTTATTTTCCTGTTTTAAGTCATTTCTTTTAGTGGAATTGTGTTCAATGTTTTCAACGGTAATTGTTGTCTGTCTGTAAGAAATGATAATGCTAAAACACGAAAAAAACTTATCTATCATCTCCCAGTAATAATAAATTATTAATATTGGAATATATTAAGTGGAATGGATTATTTTGAAATAAATATTGAAACAAAAAGAGATCTGTCAGCAGAACCACACACAACCAACACCAGTGAACGAACACAACCTTCAACCACGCCGAGAATTGAACCCTCAAACTTGGCCCCTGGAGAATTTTTTTTTTTTTTTTTACAAAAGAACAACTTAAGATTATTAATTATTATAATTATAATTAAACAAAACTTGTCAGAATTATTGCCTTAATTTGTGAGTGGTTTGTTTGATTCAAACTCCTCTTAAATTATCAACGTTTGTTTAAATTATTTGGACTTATTGTTTGTGTGGTGACTGTCGGTTGGAATGGTGTTGGTGTGGTGACTCAGAGACTGACTGACTCACCGAGGGGTATTAGGACAGAGAGCTAGCTCTGGGCAAAAGTTTTCACCTGAAGAAGGCCGAAAAAGTCATTGCCTAAAATGTTGTAAAATATGCGAATAATAGAAGTGTGAATAATTTAAAGAATGAAAGAATTTGAGTTTGTTAAAATAACTAAAAAAAATTATTATAAGATAAAGAAAAAAGCAAAATAACTTCATCTGCTAGTGCTACCCGTAAGAGAAAAATATGATTAATCTCCACATTCCCTCTAACTATGGGTTAAAGAATGCATTTCATGTTATTTAAAACATTGCATCATGTGTTTAAAATAACGTCTGTCATGAATAATTGTTCTCTACACTAAATGCTTTAAAAAGGTTGATATGCCGTTAATTACAAACAAAACACCAACACCAGTTACACTCACTTACACAACCACAGGTAGAGACAGCACAAAACATAAACCAACACCAACACCACCTATCTTAAAAGACCTGAAAGATGTTATTCAACAATAATACCAACTCAAACAAAATCTTAAAATTCTTGAAAGAAATAAGAAGACTATTTACAAAAATTAATCAAACTTTTTTCTTACCTAAAAATAAAGACTTTAATTGATTCAATCTACAACAACCTAACCTCAATTGACCAATACTTAAATCTTTTCAAATCATAAAACAAATTAAAAGAAAACTCTTGATTAAAATAACTGTACTAAATGATTGATTGATTTGTTTTACGGCATGTCAACAACTCAATCTTAAATTTAAGATATTACATGTGTCCCCTATATATATTTGAGGTATTGCATGTGTGTCCCAATATATATATATATCCATCACTAATATTTAAAAATTATCAGTTTTTGTAATATCATCCTCTTCCGTCTGCCTGTCCAAAATACGCTTTCTTCTCTCTGTGACATTCTTTGTCTGTCAGGTCTGTCAGGTCGACACTCGTCAGGTAGTTTAATTTTGATTGTGTGAGGGTTAAAATGGGTTGTTTTAAAAGCAGAAACGAACTCAGAAACTGCATATGTGTTTAGACTATCTGGTCTGCACTCACTGCCCTGGCACTGCTGAAACCAGGCTTTCTGCTGCAGCTGTAGCTCTGGCTGTGCTCTGCTTGTGTGCACTGACACTGTGCACTATTATAAAAAACAAAAAAAATTACAATATCAGAAATATATGTATAAAAATAAAAATGAAACTTAAAAAAAGGAGATAAACGTTCCAGTAACTTAGAGATAAATGATTACTGGTAGAAAAAAAATTAAATCCCTTAACGAATTGAGAATTTACGTATATTTATTTAAATATTCAACACGGAGATAAAGGAATTAATTAGAATATATAATGACATTAGGCAGAGATGGTGGAGTTGGAGTAGTGGTAAAAGCTCCGGCTCTGAAATCGTATTACGCGAGTTCAAATCACAGTCAAAAGCATTACTTTCACTTTAGCAGCCTCGGGCAGATAGGGCTTGTTAGCTCGGGAGAGCAGTTCATCTTGGTGAAGGGTAACACTGAATTTAAAAAAGCCTAGATATAAAGAGAAAGAGCACGTAAAAATGGCCTTGTGTCTAACTTGGATGGGTTTTGGTGCTCCGACTCGACCAAGTAAACATGATATAATGAAATGAATAGAGAATATGAATTTGGTTGAAACCAGCAGCAGCAGCAGCAGCAGCCCTCACCAGCCGCAGTCAGCACTAACCAGGCACAAGGCCATTTTTACGTGCTCATTTGTAATCAGTGTTTGACCTTCACCAAGATGAGTTACTCTCCCGGGTTAACGAGCCCCATCTGTCCAAAGCAGCTGAAAGTGAATGTTATGATTTTGACTGGAACTTGAAGTTTTGTAATAAGATTCGTGAGTCCAGAGACCACTAAAGTGAGTGCTTCTGCCTGTCCTCCTGCTCTAGTTAGTCCCCCTTCTCCACCACCACCACCACTCGTCTGAAAAGACTTAAGTGTAAGAAGAGAGATAAATGAATCAGACTGACTGATGTGTAATAAAATAGAATAAAACTTATGAAAGTAAGTATTATGTCTAAGATGAAGATTATGTTTAAGTATTTAAAGAGATGAAAGAAGAAGAAGCGATAAACGAAATGAATCTGACTTTTAAAAAAAAAAAAAACTAATATTAAGATGGGGATTTATTTTTGAAAGAGGGAAAATGAATCGAATTAAATTGTGTAAAAAATGAAACAGAATAAAAAAAATAAGTCTACAAGGATGAATATTACGAAAGAGAGAAATTATTTTTATTAAACAGAATATGTAAAATTGAAATAGTATTAAGATTGAGATTATGAATATTTAACTATAAATAAATTAGATTATGTAAAAAATAAAATGGAGTAACATTTGGATTGAAATCTCAAGAAGCTATTATAAAAGAAAATGAAATAATGGAAGAAAAAGACAGATTTATTTAATTAAATCATTAGACAGAAGGATTGAAATGGATTAATACAAGATAGGATGGAGATTTAAAAAGAAAGAAAATGCTGACACATGTTTCGACTTAAACATTTGTCAAACTGACCATTAGAAATTAAATGTATTGTTGTGAGTTAAGTCTTCTTCAGGGCAAGATTGTTTTTGATCGACCAAAAACAGTAATAAACAGGATGTGATGTAAATTAAAATTTAGGATTTTTTTAAAACCCCTTAAACCTTAAAGAGCTGATATGTCGGCCTCTTGGCGACCTAAGGCCAAAGATGACACAAACACACACAGTCAGTCCAGTCCAATATTTCGTTTTTTTTAACCTTTAGACCCTAACCCTGGCTTATCAATATTACCAACTAGTCACTCAGAGCTGTTCTGTTCAATTGACCATAGCGTCAAATTGTCGCTGTGTCTTTTTTTACTTGTGTTACTAAGTCTGATATATCGGCCTCATAGGGTTAAAAGGGTTAAAATAAATCATCATCACGTTTTGTATTTTTGTTTGCTTGTCTTGTTTTTAGGTATATAAAACATTTTAGGTCATTTAATGTCGAAAACAATATTTTTTTTATAAACGTTTTTTGTCCACGTGTAGCATTTTTGACTTAACACCTTACACTATTTAATCCATAGTTGGTGGGTGGGGGGGTTATTTATTTATACCTTTCTCAAGGGTATTATTCCAATTATGAATGCAAATGGAAACGATGAGGATTCGAACGCGCGTATTACGATATTCGAAGTCCGACTGTAACCAACTGTCTCAACAGGATTTTACCTTAATATTTTTTTTTACCCAATTTGTAAGTAATGATGGTGATGGAATCTCCCGTCGATTTCGACGTATGAGGGTCATCAAACCACGTATGGTTGTCAGACAACCACACAGGAATT
>JAUZSX010000033.1:1188006-1199310 GCA_034780655.1 Idiosepius hallami
GTGCATGTATATGTAACATTTTCTTATATAACTGATCATTGTTATGAATGTTTTTATCATTTCTTTTTTATGAAACATTTTGTTTTCTTAAGTATTTTTTCTTTTTTTTTTTCCTTGGTCAATTTTCCACCCTGAATTCATTTTACATTTCAATTTCCCCCCCCCTCCACAGGTTGAAACTTTATGTTTTGAATATTACATGTACTGCTTGGAGTTATGTTAATTCCTCATTTTATGTTGTGGAAAGCAGTAATTAAAAATCTAAATGAGAATTTTTATCAAAGATTTCTTTTTTTTCTTTTGGACTTTGTTTCTTTAACTTGCAATATTTCAGAAATCCACATTCTATGAACACATGTAATTAAGAAATTAAAAGACAATCTTAATTGTAATGATTTTTTTTTACTTTCAAAGAAACCTTTTTTTTTCTGTCCTGTCAACAAATTTTCTTTCTATTTTTACAAATAAGTAATTTCTTTCTCTTTCTTTTTCTTTTCTAGCCACAGAGATTTAAAGCCTGAAAATTTGCTTTTAGACGAAAAGAATAATATTAGAGTTGCAGATTTTGGTATGGCATCATTACAAGTGGAAGGATCAATGTTAGAAACAAGTTGTGGGTAAGGAAGGAATCCCTTGTTTCGGATTCTTCTTTCTTTAAGAGAAATAACTGCAAAGATAGTCGTTATGGCCTCACAAAAAGAAAAGATAAAACAAAACAACTATTCTTGACTAATAAATACTTTCAGGAATGAATATATCAAAAGAAATAAGGTATTGAATAAAGGGTTAGATAAATGCATCCTGGTAAATCAATATTTGATATCAACGAATATTCCATGTTAGGAGAGTAAACTTGGCATACACTAAAGATCTACCACCACCAAATTAGGTCATACCGATTATTATATCCTAAAAAAGAAAGAAATTTTTGTGGGGAAACCCAATGCTGCAATAAATAAAAGCTTGAATTTTAGAATCATAATATACAAGTTTAGTCTCTCTTCAGCTATGAATTAAATGGTGTTATTAGTGCTTTTCAGCCGTATGCTCATAAATATATGATGTTCATTAAAAAGGTTGATATGCCATTAAAAACAAAACTAATCACTCCATTCCAGATTTCCAATCAAAAATGATTGTTCTTGGCATTAAATGACCAAAAATGTCTACATAAAAAGCTTATTAAAAATTATCTATTCCATAAAAACTCAAAATCTATAGATATAAAAATCACTATTAGAAAAATTAAAGCCTATTTTAAAATTTATTTATCTATTTTAAAGTCTTTTTAAAATTTACTTGCTTTAAAGCCTATTTAAAAATTTGTTTATTTTAAAGCTTATTTAAAAAATATTTATTTTAAAGCTTATTTAAAAATTCATTTATTTTAAAGCTTATTTAAAAATTCATTTATTTTAAAGCTTATTAAAAAAAATCATTTTAAAGCTTATTTATAAATGTATTTATTTAAAGGCCTATTTAAAAATTTATCTATTCTAAAGTCTATTTAAAAAGTTTATTTAAAGTCTAAAACTAAATAGTAACAAAACAATAATTTTTTTAAAAGCCCATGTAATGAACCCCCAGCTTCTGTTTAAGCCTATTTGAAGAATAATCTAAAATTTATGTCAGTTGCTAAACCAGTGTTACTTTATCTAAGCAAAGAAAGTATTATTTACTTCTTCAACTGTATAGCTGCTTCTTCTTCCATTCCATTCCCTGTAATTTGGACTGGATTTTCCTCAATACACCATAAAAAAATAAAAATAAGAACCACTTCAGCTTCTACTCAAAACTTTATCAATATTTTGTATTATTATTCAATGTTTCCAGAAATTCTTTTTTGATAAAAAAAATCTTGATTTTCTTCGTTTTTACTAAAAACTGAAATCTCAGTTTCCATGTTCTTTACATTGGTTTAAGTAATTGGAAGCCAAAGTGAAGAAATTGAGATGATTCACCCCCCCCCCCTTTCCATCCCTATCCATTCCTCTATCTCCACCTGGATTAGGATTGAGGAATCTGGTTTTTTGACTTTCATAAAATGAAGCCTGTTTCATAAGATGTATACTTTTTGAAAGGACCATCTCAAGTTTTGTTGTTGTAATATTTTTGGCCCGCTTACTGCGGGGTATGTTCAGCAAAATTTGAAAGATTTAATTTATACTCAGGAATGAAATCAGGAGCTACAATTAAAATCCTGTATATTATTTAATGTCTAATGTTCATCAAAATTTGAAAGATTTCATTTACAATCAGCCAAAAAGGAGCCAGAATTATCGTCCTGTGTATTATTTAATATTCAATGTTCATCAAAATTAGAAAATGGGTTGGCTTATAATTGAGTTTGACTTATAATCAAGTATGATACAGTAATAAAAACTACACCTACATCAGCAAAATTAATTCTAGCTTTCAAAAAGTGGCATTTATTTTCAAAAAGTCATTACCATCTTTGATAAGATTGCTCTATGCTAGCAATTCCTCTAGAAAAGAATTACATCTAAAAATTATGTATTAAATCTATTCGTTATGTTCCATCATTTTGCTTTATTTTCTCTATTCCATATTGTATTGGCATAACATTAAAAAAAAACTCAAAATTTAAAATATATTTTCTCTTTCATCTTTCCCTTCTAACTTAGTCTCTTTTTTTCCTTCATAAAATCCTTTTCATCTTAAAGTCATTTACTTTCAAATAGCCTTCATACAAAATACTAATGGCACCACATTTTCCACTGACTTAACCTGATTTTTGTTCCAATGCATTTATTTTTCTTGATATCAATTTTCTGGATTAAAATCTTTAGTTGTGTGGCTTTAAGCTGTATTGAGTGAGATTCTTTTGAGGCTGTGAAATTAGTACTTGAAAAAAATCTTTATAAAAATGAAATAGTGTGTATGTGTCTATCTGCGTACAATCAGTCTCTACCAAACATTTCTGTCAATTTTTTGTCTACAGACTTAAAATTTGACTTAAAGGCTATTCAGGCCTTGGGCAAGCTTTTTAGGTTGTGAATTGAAAATTTACATGCTAAAGAGTTTATTCAACTGAGTTGTATTAAAGAAATTAAATAGACACAGCATAATTGCAACTAAATTTTCAAATCAAACTGATCTTTAGAAAAGTCTGGCTACAAAAAAGCAATTTGAAGAAGAAAAAAAAATCACCTTCTTTTCTGTTTGAATCAGTTCAATGGAACAAACCCCCTTTTTTTTTCTTTATAGATACTCATGTTTTCTTTCATACTTTGCCTAGATTTTATGATTACTCTAAATAGATAATAATAATAAAAAAAAACAACAGAAAAACTAGAAAAAAGATAAAGTGTTTAAACATCCTAACAATTGTTACAATCACAATTGGTTTTGATTAAATGAATTTACAAAACAATCTTTAAAATGCAACAGAATCAATTAAAGAAAAAGGACTTTAATTTTTATGGTTTATTTCCAATTCTACAGAGTTGATCAAAAAGTAATTAACTATTTTTAAGTAACTTTAATTTCTAAACTATAATTCTTAACAAAAATGGAAAGCAACAAGAAAGTGCTTTTTTTTAAATCCTTGAGACAGGGCTTGATAATTTGTATATTATCAGGACTATAGTTCTGATTTTGTGTTAGTTAAATTCACTACTTTTGGTACAATTTATCTTTTTAATTTTGACCCCAAACAGAAAACCTGAAGAAGGCCAAATTGTCCGAAATGTGGTGAATTTAACAAATAAAGAGATGAGGGCTATAATCTGTATAATTATAGATATTAAATAATAATTATAGATATTAAGTAACTATTACAGAATTTGAATAAATTATAATTATTTTAAAATGGATTGTTATTTTTCAATGTCTCTTTCTTACAGTTTAGAAAGAAAATGAAGGTTCTGCCTTATTGGATGCAGTTTTTTTTTACTTTTGAGACTTTATAGCATTTTAATTTTATTGCAATGATTGATTAGAATTCATTTGATAAAATCTAAAATCAAATGTTAATGATAAAAAGGAGTGACATAGAGAAATACTATGCCTCCCTTCCCACCTCCCTTGACTTACCAGTTGGAGACAAATAAGAAAAAAAATATTTTTTTTTAGGGGGAGGGGCTAATCAAAGATTCATGGATTCTTCAAAGTAAGGTTAGAGTTAGTTCTTCCTAGGGGTCATATAGTACCTACCCACCCTGACTTCAGAAAGATCTTGAATGTTTGCATTGGAAACTCATTTCTACCAAGGTTTCTGAATTCAACTGCACTTTTGTTGTCTTGACAAGATCTCTTTGACATTTCAACAAAATCATTTCTCTCTCTCTTTCTGTCCTCCCCTCTCTCTTCCCTGACAAAAAACAACAACAAAACTGATAACAATGTTTAAGTTACTAACATTTAACCACAAGACATTTAATCACCTAGACCTATTAACCCTCCCATATTTCTTCACCCTGATGCTGTGTCACCACACAAATAGGCATATCCATATTTTTTAACCATTTTTAATTTCAAACTGTAAATACAACGTGCAAAACTAAAAATTAAGATTTTAGTCTATTTGCATGTTATTGCGTGCATAAACTTATTATTTTTAATGTTTCTACATCATTTCTTTTTTTTTCCTTGAGCGTGATTAAATGTCCCCACGACTAAATTTTCGGTGATTAAATGTCTAGTGATCAAGTCTATCACTCGGGTCTATTAGTGTTAGATGATAAAATGTCTGTATGATATTTTAACAAGCTGGCAAACCTTAAAGTGGAAAATTCAGGGATTTTTTTTTTTTTTTTTAATTATTTTGTTTTTGTAAAAAGATCAAGAATTAAAATTGGCTTAATTCACTATCTTTTCATTCTGATTCTCTCTCTCTCTCTCTCTCTCGTATGTTTGACTTTGTGATTTTTAAAGGGTTAAGATTTATTTATAAAATTTCTATTTTGTTGGGTTTTTTTTAATAAAGAAAGAAAAAAATAACAAAAAAAAAAAATCTAGAAAGCTTTGTAATTTTTACCAATGACCATAAAAGGTGATTCATTTTGTATTGTGATTTTTTTAACTACCCTTGGATCCTGCCAATGTTGATGATGATCATGATGCTGTTCCTGATGATAATTATGATGATGTTGACAGGTCTCCTCACTATGCTTGCCCGGAGGTTATTCGGGTAAGGCCACTACACTACACATTTCTGGTGTCGTCGTCTTGTCATCGTTGTCAACCACTGTCATTTGTCAGAACCACTTCCCCATGCCTGCCTGCAGTTGACTTGACCAATTGCTTAGCTGTTGTTGTCTTCTTGTAGCATTTGTTTTTCTTTTTGGCATGATTGGTGTTTTTTTTTTTTGTTTTTTTTTTGTTTTCTTAATTTAAAAAAAACAACCTTTTTTCTCTCTCTAATTGTTATGCAACAATTTTTGTTTGTTTGTGTTGTTTATTTCTTCTCTTTTCCGCAACAGAAATGCTTCAGTATATCTTGATTGTTTTTTTGTTTTTTGTTTTTCTTTCATAATCAATTAATTGCAAATGCACCAAATGAACTCCCCCCCCACAAAAAAAAATCTTTCTATCTTTTTCTAAAATGTGGAGAGCAATTGTCCTTTCTATGATTATTATGCATGCATGCCTTAGGCTGTTGTAGGCCTCATCTTGGTTGTCATAATTAAGAGCACAGATTAATTGTTTCTTTTCCCAATCCTTAATAAGGCTTGAATCATTTGTACTTCCTTCAATTTCTTGGACTCTTCATTTTTATTCTCATCTTCACAACATTTCACACAACCAAGAAAGCCATTGACTTTCTCGGGTGTCAAACATTTCAATCTAAAAAAAAAGGCAATGATAATTGAGAATACTTTTCAAAGACTTATATCTATTCTATCTGGCCAAGTTCAACAGAATCAAAACTGTTTACTCCTGTGTATTGAATAAAGGGTCAAGTTAAAAGTTCTGTGAAAAAACCTAAAGAATTCATGGATCGAAACATTGTAAAAATATTAAAAAAAGATAAAGGCAACAATTTAAAAACAGATTACATTTAGAGTTTGGTTTAGAGTTCCAAAAATGAATCCTAAAATGTATTTGAAACATTCAGGATAGGATATTAAAATATAGTCAGTGTAACAACCAAAATTAGAATAATAGTTCAAGACATGGGTGTGTGTGTATATATATATATATAAAATCCCAAAAAGATATTCCTGCTTGCATGATTTTCTTTAGAAAACTTTTTTAAAGCATTTGTATTACCGTTTCTTTAATATAATTTACTTTCTCCAATTCTTCAAAATTTATTTTTTGAACTTATAATAAGAGGAGAAAATCCTATTCTTTTAAGATTAGAAAATAAAATAGAAAATTGGAGGGATTGAAACTCTAAGCTATTATTTTCAAATATTTAAAAATGTTTTTGCTTTTACAACATGTTTAATATTTTCTTTTTTCTTAAAAGTAAATGGAATGAATTGATTTGAGATGTAAATAATTCACAAAGTTTAAGCTTTTACCAATAGTCCACAGATTTTCTTTGTGCAAAAAGTATTACATAGCTCAGTAATCTTTTTTAACTCAGAGCTGGCCTTCACTACATGTGTCTACAAATCCAACATAGTTGAATCTTTCTTGTCTAAATGACTTGTTCTGTACAAGAGCAAACAAACAACAAAGTAAACAGAAGCAAGAAATAGTTCTAAAACTGTTCTTAATTAATTGATGAACTTTTATATTTGCCATTCAATGAACTAAAGTAACCTACTGTATAAGTTTGTATGACTGACTGTCTAAAATCAGTCCTAACCTATTGTTCAATGGGTACAGAAAAGAGATCTCAAGATATTTCTATTTAACTAATTAACCTAATCTTCTCTATTGGCTATTGTAATGGAGACCAACTAAAATTAGTCTTTCTCTTCAGATTCTGTTCAGCAGTGATATTGCCAACCTAAGGTCTTGGTAGACCAGCAATATGCAATAGAAACTAACCCTTTTTTAAAAATGACTGTAAAAAATCATTAAGCCAGAAGAGGAAGGGAAGCAATAATCAATCTTTTTAGATGAGACTAGATCTGCTCAATTTTCCTGTCCCCTTTTGCACTAACCCTAACCTGCCATTAATGGATTAGGCTTTCAGCCAATTATCCATAACAGAGAACCACAACAATTAAAACTGAGTCATTTTTATAACTTTAATCTGCATATTATTCTATATTTATAGTTACATATTTCTCAATATTTCCTAAGTTTTATAAATTTTAAGTTTATGAAATGTAATTTTGAGTTTTATAAATTGTGTTCAGATATAAAGTTATTATTTGTATAAAAATCAATTGAAAAGATAAATGATGCAATGTTACTTATTGGACAGCCTTTGATCATGCAATCAAATAATTATGGCTGAAGCCAAGCCCTCACTTTGTTGTTCTGTTTATCTTTTCATTCCCTGTTGTTTAATGGCTATGTTTTTCTATTCTTAATGTTGTTGTATTAATAAATCCTATTAACCTTAGCTTTTGTCCTCATCCTCCTCCGTTTTGTTCTCTTAAGACCAAAGTTCAAAAGCCAAACAAATTACAATCTTTATTCTTTTTCTAAAGACATTTTGTTTCTTCCATAATTGAATGCTTTAAGGAAAAGTCAGCAAAAATGCAGAATTATGGCAAGGTGGGGGTTTGAGGGAGACTAGACTTAAATAGTTGTTGATCTGGGAAGGAAATAAATACAGGCACTTCTCACTTTTTGCGTTTTCGGATTTAAGTGAGGAATTTAAGAAATTCGTTCATTAAACATTTAGTTTGAATTTACGCAATGTCAAGAAAATCCAACTGCCGGTGGCTGGTCAGTGTGATTTAGTTAAGTTGCCACTAGGTGTTAGTTTATATTACCCATCCCCAATTTGGCACCCTTGTATCCCCAGTAGTCTACAGTTCAGCCTAGATATATTTTTTAAATTCACATTCTGCAAAAAATCACTTTACGCGAGCCCTTTAAGAATGTGACCCTCAGGTAAAGTGAGAATTCCCTGTAAAACCCAAAAGATGGTGAAGAGGACAGGCTAGCACAGGGCACATGGGTTGGTATAAAAGAAAATAAAAACAAAGATCTTCTATAGTACTAAGAACAATTAGTGTAAGTGTGACATTCATTCCATGAAAGAAAGTCTGTTTGTACATAATAGTAATATATTATTATTATAATCAGTTGTAGTATTAAAATCTCAGTGTTGTGGTTGTATGAGACCTTACGTACTGTAATGCTTAAAGTAATGAAACTACAATAGTTATTTAAAAAAAAAATGATTCAGTAGACCATTAAAATTTGCATATGTATGGTACTGCCTCTTAATATAATAGGCTTCCTTAATTACCTTTAAAAAAAGCTTAGAAATGAATTTAGTAGAGAAAAGCTCTAGATATAAATTTTGTAGAAAAAAAGCATTAGAAATAAATTTATCATTAAAAAAGGATTAGAAATGAATTAAGTTTTAAAAATGCATTAGAAATGACTTTAGTATTAAAAAAACCCATGAAAATGATTTTAAAATCATTAGAAATGAATAAGAAAAAAAGCATTAATTTCTTTCTTAATTACCTTAGTGGCAAGTGACTGGCCAAATCCATGCAATACTTGTTGTAATTTATATTTCTGATTGACTTGTTATTTCTTTTTAGTCTTTGAAGATTGATGATGCTAATAAAGACTTAATCAATTGCTTGGACTTAGAAGATTATATAAAATTGTTTTGAATGATGAAGGCTTTCGGTCATAGGTTCTTAATCACTGATAAACCTTAGTTTTCTAACAAAGTTTCTGATTATGGGAGGAAGGGCGGAATGGCACAAGACAAATTTCTAGGTTTCAGATCATCAATCAGAACCGGAGATTGACTGGATTTTCAATAGTAAGAAATCTATTGAAATAAGAAGGGTTTAATTGGTTAAAATGTGGGGCAGTAGACAAACAACTATGGAAGGCCGTGATTGTGGGAAATAAGTTTATGAGAATCAGAGTCTATCTGGTGTCTCCGTTGAACACCTGATGAAGGCTGTCAAAACGTAGTGAACAACAACAACAACAACTTCGTACAATGAAAACAAAACACTGAAAAAAAAAAATAGATTGGAATTTTCTTTCCTAGTAAGTTCATACATGCATTAATCCCTCATCTACTGATTATTCTATTATTTTGGAGGGGTGAAGGGTTATTATATGAAAACTTGTTTATGATGTGGAAGTGATGCAAACTTTTATTTACCTCATCTAAATGGGAGAGCTGATGTCATTCCATAAAAATATGGAAACTCATAAGATTGAAATTCAGATCAGAAATTATCATTCAACCATACTCTTCACATTTAATGTTTTATTTCTAAAGAAATGTTGGACGTGTAAAGCTAGAAGTAAATTTGCAATGAAAATAGAAACAAACTCAGCAGATAAATCAATGAGAGAATTATTAAAAGCGAACTTACAAAAAAGTCTTACTTCAAAAACCATTAAGAAAATAAAACCTTTTTTTTATTGCAATAAAAGCTTGGTTTAAGACAATGAAACAACTTGAAACCATTTAAAATCTAAGAATGAGCTTGTTTTTGTTTATTGTTTTTTTTTTTTTGCTTTTTTATGACATATCAACTTTTTTTAGATCATTTAATGCAAAGAACAATCAATTTTTGATTTGCATTCTTTTTATACACATAAAGTTGTTTGAATAACACAATATGCACTATTCAATTTTATAGCTGGAAGGAATGTGAGGATTCATTATACCTTCCCCAAGGGCATTAGTCCAAATGTGAATGTAAATGGAGAATGAGCTTGTTAATAAATAGATATTTAACCAGTTGAGCATGAAATTAATATGCTTCACAAGGCCTGCTTTATTGAATCTAATCCTGTATAACAAAATTATTGATTTAAAAAAAAATAAAAATCAATTAAGCTAATTGCAGGCAACAAGTGCGAAAAATAATGTATAATTAGTAAAAAGAGAAAAGGTGTGATATTCATACAAAATAACACCTAAGTTCATGTTTCTTGGGTGACTAGACTAAGATTTCTTTCCACACATTTTGAAATAGGTTTGTTTCATTCAATTGGTTTTATCTGTCAGATCATTCAGCAATAATTATGATTTACTTTAAAAACCAAGGAAAGTCTTTAATACATTGCAGAACAGAGGAAGAAAATTTTTTTTAAAAGGTTTTTGATAATTCATTATGAGCAAAAATCGGGGAAAAAATAGGAAAAAACCTAATGGGGCAGTATGAAATAAATGGGAAATACATGAATTCACCTCATTCCCTTAGCTAAAGTGAAAATGCAAGTAGTTACATCCAATAAATCTAGTGAAAAAATAAAAAGTGTCAATCTAACCAAAATGAATATTTTCCATATTAGATAACGATAAAAAAAGAAAAAAAGGTTGATATCCTTTTAAAAAAAAAATCCCTATTTAAATAACCTTTTCTGGTATTTGTAATTCTAATAAAAAATACCAAACTAATTCTTCAAGTTATAATAAGCTTTTTTATTTTCGTCCACCTCCTTATTACATTTGCCTTTAGTTGCTTTGGGCAGATTGGGCTCATTAACTCGGGAGAGTAACTTATCTAAGAAAAGGGTAACACAAACTACAAAAAGCCCAGGGATATAATGAGCACATCAAAATGGCCTTGTGCTTAACTTGGGTTGGTGCTTGACCAAGTAGATATCTCCTTTTTTTTTTTTTCTTTCTCCCTTCCTTACTCCTTCTTCCTTTTAAAGGTCAGATTGAATATTTTTGCATGAAGAGACAGACATGTTGCAGTCGATCTTTGCATGATTACAACCATTGCATTCTTTCTGGACTTTCACTTTCTTTGCCAAAATATTTCAGCTTTACAAGCAATCAATGTGAATCTATTTGAAATGCTGATTTCTTTGGCTTTCTTCAATGATCAAAAAAGGAAGAAGGAAAGAAAGATAATTTTTTTTTCCCCCTACATACTTCCTGAGTTCATTGATATTCATCAAATATTCGTAAAGGTTTTAAATGTCGATTGAAGATAACCTGGAAACGAAATGAAAAGATTTCATAGAAACGGGGGTTTTTTTTTTTTTTCTTTTTAACTTTGATGTCATTTATATTCATTGAGGTTTGTTTTATTTTTATATGTAGACATCTAAATAAATGTCAAAGATCTTCTTCACTTGGCCATTTTGTCGTCAAAATAAATGCGGCTTTTAGATCCATTCTTTGTGCATCAATGCTCTATAGAAATTGTTGTATAATTAAGAATTATATATATATATATATATATATATATATGTATATGTGATTTC
>JAUZSX010000033.1:1199410-1212649 GCA_034780655.1 Idiosepius hallami
CAGAGATGCTTGGCGAGCCAATCTGTACATCGGTAAAAGAACCGATGAATGCAAATACCTTGAAAAGCTACAAAGACACCGTCCAACGGCATCTCAATCATAGTTAAATCTCTTTCAGCATTGTCGGTAACGACAGATGCTTGCTTATACCTATATATATATATATATATATATAAAAGTGAGATAAATATTTTAAAGAGAATATGTATAAAAATCAAATAAAGTAAACAAAAATTGTAAAAAACCAGTCTTTCTAAAAGGAATGTCTATTTTAGTGTCTTTTTAGTGTCTAATCTTTTATTCATTGCTTTGTTTTGTATAAAGAAAAACAGAAAATCAATTCTGATGTTGTGCAACAAAAACCAATATTTGTCAAAATAACAGAATACAGATAAAATTATTAAATTAACCAAACACTATAATGTTTCAGTTTATTAAAACCTTCATCGGGGTATATAAGCTTTATTCCACTTAAAAAACTTTTAGAAGATGGACCATAAATGTTAATATGTTGTTGTATATCCTGGATACATTTTGAATTTAAAATTTACCCTGGGTGTGAAATAGTTTAAATAAATGAAGTGAACCAATGCAGCATCATTTTGGTTTGATGACAGCACATAGGCAAGATATTGACAATTACCAAAGGCCATTGATTTTATGTCCATACTAATCAACTGCACATGCTTCATCAATGATATTGAACACTTTAACTATTAATATAGGTGACAAAGCTTATATGCCATAGGGTCTTCTCTATATTAACATATAACTTTATTATTATTATTTTGATATCTAGTTTTTTATTCTAATATAGAATTAGCTTATTATTTTAGATTGTGTTTTGAGTTCCTCTTGAATGAGAAATTTTCTATTACCATTCCATGCATTTTCAATTCAGGTATTTTTTTTTTAGGAAAAGCCTTAATTTTCTTCTACCTCCCCTCAAACTAGATCATTTTTTAAAAAATCTATTTTCATTTTTTTCTAAACATATATCTCCTTCATTAATCCTAACGATCCCTATTTCCCCCACCCCCATCTCAAAGGAAGGGACTTATCATTATTACATCATTTTCAAGTGAAATGTGGTCTGGTTCTGTTTAAAGAGAACATCACTCAGACCTTAAAGAATCAACTTAAATCTTTAGCAATGTTTTTTTAATCTTGGAAGGAAAAAAAGTGTTGAAGAGAAAAAGGGGAATAACATTTCAATTTCATATTTGTATTTTTTTTAACTTTTTTTTTAATTTGAAAAATATGAATTGAACTAAAAAATGTTCAATAAAGAAAGAAAATATTTGTTCTTTGTGAAAATGCTAGCAAGACAAGAAAAAAAAAGGGCAATTTTCTCTTTTAGTGATCATCCCTTATAATCTGGAAACAAGATGACAACTTGCATGCCTAAAAGCTTCATAATTTTGATGTTTTACAGGGAAACAAACTGTCAGTGCAATTGGATATTTTATAATGAGTTTGCATAAGAATATAAGAATGTGTTAGATGTAGCATGAGATTGTTGTTCTGCATGTTGGTCTTGTTACAACTCTAATGCTTTTTGATCAATGGTTGACATTTCATAAATATTATAATAACATTTGTCATGTTTGTACTTAAATATAAGAAAGACTTTTTCTGGTTGTAATGAAGGCTAAGTATGTGTTATAATATACAGATTCAAATCTATTTTGATCCATGATGTTTTAATTAATGGACTAATCCCCTTGGGAAAGATATGAATTTCCTTCTCTAAGTAATCTTCTCAATTTTATAATCTTTTTGATTTATTAATTTTTTTAGATTATTTCTGTGTTTTTAGAAAATAATTTAATTTTTCTAGTTCCATATTTCAAATCCAAGGTAAATAACTATGCCAACAGTGTTTTATAAAATAAATCTTCTGAATATAACTAAATGATGAATGGTTATTAGTAGATACGAAAACTAATAGAGAAGTTAGATCATATCATTATTGAAATATATTTTTAAATTAACATTAATTATTTGAACACTTTTAAAATATTGTCTAAATAGAAATACACTTTTTTTCTCACAAATTTAAAATTACTTGTCTAAAAAAAAACAACATTAAATTACTAAAACATGCAGTATCCATTTATAATGATAAAACTCTTAAGGGTTTTTTTGTAGATAAAAATGAATTTGATTAACTTGGTTTTTATAATCTAAATGCTAATTTAATTATTCATAATAAAGTATAATTCTTTTGAATTCTGATTCATTATTATTATTTTTAAAAATGAAAATGAAAGGTTTAAAACTCTCTTGTCAACCATGCATTAAATAAGGTTTTCACCCTTTTTGTTTTCTAATTATTATTTATACAAATAGCTGAACCAGACTTAATATTTTTCCATTTCCATAAATTAATGTTGGTGATTATCTTATTTATTTTCTTTGTCATTCTACAATCTTTTAGACTCAAATATTAGATTTCTTTTTAATTATAGAATATCTTAATGACACTCACAATATGATGATGCATTTAGCCAGCTTTTCTGAACACAAGCTAAATCCTATAACATTAGACAAACAATCATAATATTATTTGTATAAAAGGTGAATTGTTATAAACTGTAAAAGGAACTGTAATTAGAATTAGGTTTCTTAGTTTATTGATATATAATGTTTTTTTTAGGATATTTAATGCTTAATCTTTTGCTTTGGATGAACTATCTAAAATCAATTTATTCTTAGACAATTTTTTTGTGGTAATGAACAAAATATGTGAAAGTATGTATTATAAACTAATAAACCGCTTTGAATAGTTGATTTAGTTTTATTAAACTGCATTAATGTTAATGTGTGCAGGATGAATGTCCACAATTATAGGCTATTTGAGGCTTCTGTAACTACAAAATAAATCCATTTTCATAATTTTTTAAACTTATTAGACTGCAATATTGTTAATGAGTAAATGTTATTGGGGTTTGTGTAAATACAAAATTTTGATTTTCATTTATGAATGTGGGCTAGTTGGGAATCAACAAAATATTGTTTGATTTAAGAAAATAGAAACCAGTTACAATGTTGATCATTCAATGCTAAAAGTGACCAAACTGTTTCTATTTCAATCTGGAGTACATAGAATTGTGATGATAATTATAGATCTCATTATGTAATAGTGATTTAGGGGAATTTATGCATATAACCACAGATATATATGGGCTATTATGTGTTTTTTTTTTTTTTAGATATTAAAAAAATGAAATACAAAAAGCACGCTTAACATTTATTTGTAAGAATATAAAACTAAAAAACATTCTTTTAAACATTTCCCTTCTTTTTTTCAGGGAGAGAAATATGATGGCAGGAAAGCTGATGTGTGGAGCTGTGGTGTGATATTATATGCACTTCTTGTAGTAAGTATTGACATCTTAAACATTATTAACTCTGAACAACCTCAACAATTTTGTATTCACATGTTGAGATTCAACTGGTAAAAAATCCAGTATTCAAAGTATTTGGTCTTATTTCCCTTAGATCTGTGTCTATTCCCTTCCTCGACATTGAGTGGTCTGATCCATGTTCTATTATGTGACAAAAAAGTTTTTTTTTTATTATAAAGATCATTTGAGAAATTCAAGATATTGCAGTCATAAAGTTTCTGATATTCAGTTTATCTTCTTTATGTTGACCATTTTGTTTTCCATTGGATTCCAATTTATTGTTGGTTACAATGTCATTTTGCTGAAGACACAAAAGAATTTTAGTAGCACAAGCAAAAGAAACTTGAAAAACACATACTTTAATTTCTGAACTTGCTTATTTGTTATTTTTTCCTTTAAGTCAAAATTAACAAGCTTGTTTTTTTGTGAAAAAGAGAAGACTCCAGATTGAAACTGCCGAAAGAAAATCACAATTTCTCATTAGATCCTATGTGGCAGTGAGTCATATCCCCAACCTGGGATGTGGAGTCTCCTGCAACATACAATAATTAAATACTTATCAAACTAAATTCATATCTAATTCTGTTACCATTTGCAATACCAGATTTTTTATTAAGGAAAAAAAAAGGTTAAAAGAATGAAAAATGACTATTTAACTTATAAGTCTGTTGTTGATATATTTGTATAATTGAATGTAAAAAAGTGAATGAAATTTGCAAAATAATTTCTAAATCTGACCTTTAATCATAATTCTACATACATATCTCTTAATTTTTTTAGATTGATAGATTCAGTCTACACTTGCATTGCTAGGTTCATTGCAGAATAAGAGCTGACATAAATTGATTATAGATGAGACAAAAAAATTAGAATTGCAACACAAATTATTGACTTGAATTTTAATCATTTAAAAAAAATTAAGCTTTGTTTGGAAATATTATCTTAATTGATAGGAATTTGAATTCTAAAATATGCTTTGTATGTCTTTATTATCATTATTAGCTTGTCCCAAAAGTTAGAGAAAGCACGCCTTAAATTCTTTGATTCAAACACAGCTGAACGGTACATTTACCAGATTCGAAAGCTCGAGATCAATGACAGAAATGTCTTGAAAAATGATTGTCTTTATTTTAAGGAATATTCTTTTTTTTTGTTTTTGTTATACTTAGAGAGAATAGTTGTAAACTTTTGGGACAGCCTAAAACTTTCTAGTACCTGTTAATGCTTCAAACACAGCAAATATCCATTTATTCAATATCTATATTGTACATTTGTTATAATTAATGAAATGAAGAAATAATTAACAAATCAATAACTTCAGTCTTTTAAAATTATTCTGCATGAATTTAAAAAGCTCTTATGTTAGATAGGAAGAAATATCTATGCCAATCAGTGGGATTTAACATAGACCTCCAGGCAACAGGCTCACTTATTAGATGAGTTGTTTGTAGTCATGTGGGCATAAGTGTTTAGCATAAGTACTTCAAACTCAGAATTAATATTTTAATTCGGAGACTATGGTTGGGGAATGTTGATACAAATCCAGCAGTGAACACAGTTCAATGTAGCAGTCAAGAATATGAACAAGTCTTACATGAATCTAATTCTGAATTATTCAAAAAACTATGTGTGAACAAAAAGAATGTTTATCAAAAAATGATTGTTCTCAGTATTAAATGGCCTAAAAAAGTTGATATACCCTAAACCAAAGCAAGATAATTAAGTTTGAAACACTCTAAAACTATTCTCTAGCAGTACATCCAAATTAAGTTTTTCTAGAAGCCCACTCCCTCTCCAAAAAAAAAAAAGACAAGGGAGGATAACTGATTCTAATTCCCTTCTGAGCAAAAGGGAGATAACTATAATTTTTGCCTTCAGCCATTGAATCAGGTTTATGTTAATGATTCTCAGGCTTGGTTTTTAAAACATCAAAATAAAACTTTCTATTGTGAAATTTAAAAAATTGAGCATTTCAAAGTTATCTATGAGTTTAAAATACTTGGCAAAATTAAACTGAAAGTCAGTTAAAAAAAAATCACATGAAAGGTATATCTACCTCAGTAATTGCTACATATTATTTCATTATGTTATTTAAACATATTTCTTTTATAAAAAATTTAATTTTTTCTTTTTAATATTTGTAAAGATTTTTATCTGGTTTTCTAACAAGCAACTTAGTTGTGGGGTTAAGTGTCTCAATATAATTCCTCAGCTTTCTTCCAAATTATAAAAATATTCAAAAAATTAAGTTTGAAACACTCTAAAACTATTCTCTAG
Source organism: Idiosepius hallami (assembly GCA_034780655.1). Classification (NCBI taxonomy): domain Eukaryota; kingdom Metazoa; phylum Mollusca; class Cephalopoda; family Idiosepiidae; genus Idiosepius; species Idiosepius hallami. The sequence goes on from JAUZSX010000033.1 coordinate 1,205,098, forward strand.
CAGTACATCCAAATTAAGTTTTTCTAGAAGGCCATATTCAAAAGAAAAATTAAAATTATTTTTAATAAAATTTGCCTGAATAACAGTATTCTGTCTAAGTATTACAATGATAAGATAGAAATTATAAATTTTCAAATTGATTTTCTTCCAAGAAATTTCTACCCAACTGTAGCTTAAACTTATACTCAAATATCTAAAGAATATTCTGGAAATATTTGAACTTGTTTGAATGGACTGCTGCTTCCCTGATGTTCTATAGCATATCTAATAATGATGTTGATCGATGTACTGGAGTTATTATTGCTGATGTTGTTGTGTAACACCTATAGTTATTGGCTGCAAACTTTGTTGCAAGTCAGTTTTAGCTTCAAGAGTTCTATTTACTACGATTTTACCCCCCAGGTAGTGTGGGAGTTGGATTTATGGCCTTCTTATTGGTACTAATTTCAAAATAAATTTAATATTTCATATAATGTTTGCGATTTAATTTCATTAATTTATTTGTAAAATCTTTCATGTTTTTCAAAGCTATTTATTCCCATGTAGCAGACTCTTGTAAGCAACAACTACTTTGGTCAACTTTCTGCATCCTAAATTATACCTCAATTTTCTCTCATAAATATATCAGCAAATTTTAACTTCATTAGAAATATGTAAATCTTTAAATATTCAATGATATCTTTGTATTGAACTTTCCCGAGTTATTTGTGTGTTTATTCTTAAATGTAAAATATTCTATTTACAAATTTGTACAACAATGTATGAAATATCTTAAGCCTTCTAAGAATAAAACATTTCATTAATAACAGGGTTTTTTTTCCTAAGTAAATTCTTAGTTATCTCCTCTTTTGTATGATGAGAAATGAAGGTCATTGTATTTTATTAAAAGACAAGATCGATTCAATTTTTTTTTTCCAGAAGAAACTTAATCTAAATCTAATATTTATTTTTTAATCTTTTGTGAATTAATAAAATGGTAACTTGGTTCCCAAGCCTAAACTGTTCAAGAATAGAGTTCAGAGAGCAATTTGTAGGAAATCCAAATCCATTTAACCAATAAGGAATAAATGGAAACAATTTTAATCCCATCCAAGCCAGTCTAAAACTCTATTCCTAAACTTTATTAGAAGGAAACATGCCAAAAATTTTGTTATTTTTTAATATGAAATATTAGAAATAGAAATGTTAATTGTCACATCCACTTTTTTTTTTCATTGCATATTTTATGGATTTTTATTTCCTGAGACGAGTGTACACAATCCAAATTTTGTTCCAAAACTTATGAAAAAATTCCTTGTTTTTTTTTGTTTAAATAACAATTTGTATAAGACATGGAATGTTCTAAAACCAAGGTTCCACTGTATATTTATATAGTGAAACAATTTCATGTTCAAGTTTTATCTATAGGATTAAACAAGATTTGCATTTCTGGCCAAGATATTAAGCAATACTCTTTTCCTTAAAAGCAAAATCAAGTAAAATTTTGTATGTTGTCAAACTTGAATGAAAATTACCTATTAGCCTTTTTTATGGCTTTACTATGGTTAAAACTTTTTTCAAAAGTTGTTTGATAATTATATTTGTCAAATTGTGAATGACATTTTAACAAAGCTTAAAGCATCTAAAGTGTAGGTCGAAACAGAAAAGAATCTATAAAATGTAGCAAGGTAAAAGAATTCCAAGTTTAAAGGTAGGCGACCTACATTAACTGAAACATTAATATCTGATTTATCCAAAAAACTTTACAAAATATTCATTAACAATCAATTATATTTCTATAAATTTAATGGTCCACAAAGAATCATATGCCTTGAACTCAAACAAAACTGTATATAACTTAATCTAGCTAAAAAAACAAAATTACTTTACTGGTGTATGTTAGATATAATGATGCATATATGTATATCTTATTTAGTTCTAACTTTTTTTTCTTTAACCACAGGGTGCTCTACCTTTTGATGATGACAATTTAAGAAATCTTCTGGAAAAAGTGAAGAAAGGTGTCTTTCACATTCCCCATTTTGTGCCTCCAGACTGCCAAAATCTTTTACGAGGCATGATTGAAGTAGACCCTGAAAAACGATTAACAGTATGTATAATTCTTGGTATTACTATTAAAATAACAAAAAAAAAAATGTTCTTTCATAAACTGTGTACAATTTCATCTCTAAATGAAATCAGTATGAGAATGTTTTTTTATATTTTTAGGTTTTGGGCAAACTTCAGACTAAGGTTTCATCTGCAGCAAAAGTGTGATTGAATTCAGGGCCTCTTTTTTCTTAGTAAAATATATTCTAAATAGTTATATACAATTATATAGACTTTGCTGAAACAACCAACTAAAACGAGTGGTTGTTATTTATAAAGATATGAAAAATTATCTTTAATTTGAAAAAGAGAGACATTGGTGAAGCTATTTTTAAACTCAATTTGTTGTTAAATGATTCTTTTTAAAGAGTCTGGATAAAGAGTTGATTAAAAAAAACAACTTTTTTAAAAAATGAATTCTCTATCCTGACTCTTTAAAATAAACTAAAGTAAATAAACTCTGAAGATGAATGGAAATGTACATTGTTGTATCTTGAGTTGATCTTTAGATATGCTTTATTATTTCATTCCATTTTGATAAATTCTATATTGTATGTCTAAAATAATCGAAAAAAAGAACCATCTGCTTCTATTGTTAAAGAAAAAGTGACATGCTGTATGATAAATGGAAGATTATTTCTAACTTGATGACAGCAAAACTTGCAAATGTTTTAGTGCAGAATTTGGGATTATAAAAGTCAACAATTTCAATGATTTTAAAATCTCTCTCTCTCTCTCTTTCTGGCTTGACTTGACAAAGATCCTATTATTTTCTTCTTCCTATCCACAATGGCCCACTAAGCCCAGAAGATGCCATGCAGCTAGTGCTGAGAAAGGTGTGTCTCCTGCGTATGCTGTACCTCAGATCCAATTACACCAGACAACATCAGCATGGTCAATGAGCAGAGCATTTGCCAACCAACGCAAGGTGGGGGGACCGATGCCTACACAAATGAAGGTTTATTTGTGTAGCATGAAGGGTGCGCTTTTTCCTTATGCCACTATCTTGATTGTTAAAATACATCATACTTTAAACCATATGAAATTTGATGCAGGATGTTTTTTGTGTTTGTTTGTTTTTTTCAGCCCTAATAGTAATCTAGTCTTAAAAATATATTAACTGTCACCATTCTAGGAAAGGCTGTCATCAGAGTAGAAGAGTAAACATAGAAATAAATGGAACTTGTAATAAAACCCAAACAAAAGAGACTAATTTTCTAAACCCATCATTAGAACTCTTTTGGTTATTTGTATTTTGTATGGGGTTTTTGCATCTCAAAATATGCAGTTGGATTATAATTTGTATCCAATATGTTTGAAGTGAAAATATTCTACATATTTCTGATTATACTCTAAAAATTCCTGAGAAAATAATCAATATAATCCATTAATGGGTTAAGGTTACAAATGTTTGGCTTCTTTTCTGTACACAATAAAATAAATTTATTTTTTATTTCTTTCTTTTGAAGATTATGCACAGTAATATTTATATTAATGACTACTATCCAAATAGATCTCTTATATAGATGGAATAAGACCCTAAATAAAATATTAATTAAAAAAAAGAATACTTCTGTAAATTATTCAAGTGTATAATAATAATGAAATCGACTGATAGAGAAAATATATACTCGCTGAAATATAAAGTTTCATTAAAACCTAGTATTATTTTGAATTACAGTAAAAAGACAAAATCTAAGTATATTAATGCATAAATCTTTTTCTGTGACATTAACTGTTTATTGTTTGTGTTATGAAGATATTACAATTATTATAAATAGAAACAAGTGAGGTCTGTATATAAATTTACTCTGTTAAACACTTGACAAAACAAATTAACATTCTTAATAATATGAATTTCTTCTATGTTAATACCCAAAACATAGAATCTACTTTGCAATAGATTCTAAAAAGTTTTAAATTGAAAAAAATATTTTAATTTGTAATATTTTTAAAGAAATAATATAATCTATTCTAATCTTTGCAATTTCATATCTAAATTTATAGATGATTTAAGTTATTTAAACAACAAATTTTCTTTTTCCCTTACATAGGTACTTTTTCTCTTTCATGCATAAATAATTAGATAGTTTTAGAGTGAGAAAATTTCTGAAATCAAATACGCAATATGGCTGATATTCATACTTTTGGTTTTACTTCATCAACAGAATATTTTTGATATTATGAGCAAAAAACAATTTTTGAAAAAGATCCTATTTCTAAAAACCATTAATCAGTGTTTCTAATTTTTACAGATAAACAATTTAAATTTTATATAAGCAATATGAATAATATAAATAAATACTATTCCATATATGAAATTTGATAGATTTGTAGATAAAACACACAGGGACGGGTATCACATGAAGTGATAGAATAAGAGAGCTTTTCCAAATTGGCTCAAAATTATAACCAACTTAGCCTTTTACTCTCATCTTCACTATGTTTCTACAATTGTGCCCTTTAGTCTTCTTCAGGCATTACTTAAACTTAGGAAGCTTCATGCCAAAATCAGGGAAGTGCAAACTTAACCCTTTATTCAATCTATGAGAGTAAACCACAGTTTGTCCACATTCTGTAATCATTATTTATTTATATTGATGTATATTAGGTATACATATATTATTTTTTTCTGCAGGCAGGATTGAACCTATTTCCTGAAAGTGATACCAAGTACTGGGACCAATATTCTCTATTTCTCATTATTTTTTTTTTTTTATTAACAGTTAGAAGAAATTCATCGGCATCCATGGGTGACTGCGTGAGTATTGTTTTTGGTTTCTTTTTTGGTTCCACTTCTTTTAACTCTTTTATCATGCTAAATAATTTTAAGAAATAATTCTTTTAATTCTAAAAAATAAAATAATGATTAAAATTGAACATTTTTCTAATTTTTTAGTCATTAGAAGAACAAGTTCTGATAAATTAAATTTCAAAATGTTTTTTTTAAACCATAAATTAATTTATTAGGAATTGATTTGTATAATAAGTATGACTCCTTGTTAGTTTGAATTTTTAGTTCTTTTATTTATTACTATTATTATTATGAATTTTTGTTTAGTATTAATAGAATAGTCTTGCTTAACCATTTTGTAATCATCTTTGCACATTTCCCTCCAGATTGCATCAATTGAAATATTCAGTCAATTTTTGTTTATTTTCTTTTTTTTTACATTTAATCAAAAAATAGAAAAAAAGTGATGCCCATATTTAGAATCATTGCCCATATTTTTTTTTTTTTAATTTTCTTGTTTTTTTTAACAGTTGTTAAGATAATATTTTGTTTCTTTTTTTTTCATATTTTTGTTTGTTTTATTTTGTTTGTTTTTATCTTAGGAATTACCATTTTGTGGACATTGAAAAGAATATTTTCTGACCATTGTGTTACATGTAGAATTTGAGAAATGATTTTTGTTAATGGAAAAGCTTAATTCTAAATTTCATTTTCATAATTGATCAATAGTTTCATATGAAGTAATTATTTTAGTCATTTATACCAAGTGCAATAATATTTATAGATTAGGTGGGAGGAGCTTATATCATTATAAATCTGGTGGCTATTTTGTTTTTATTTTATTTGACATTATTTAAGTTTTAAAATTAAGGTCCTATGTAGATAAAACAAGAAAGATACAAAAAGGGTTTGAGTTTTGAACTCAAAAACAAATGCCAAAAAAGAAAAAAATAATCTTACAATTTTCCATCTTCTACATTTGGGTTAACTTGAATTCTTCCATCTTAAAGGGCTTCTTTTATTCTCATTCAGTTTTTTGTTTGGATAGAATCCACTTCCCTTTTCTTTATCTAGTCCTGTTTAGATGAGGATCCCCATCATTTACTTTTGGGATTACACCAGAAGTTTTATTGGATAATAAAATCATTATTTAGGTTTTTCTTTTTGACATTTAATGAATAATTCTCAGCCCAAAATCACGATAAAATTTTGCTGATTAAAACCCTGATTAAAAGATATTTTCAATTTTTTTTATTAGAATGATATAAACATGGCATTTTTTAAATATATATTTTTTTTATTGCATTTGTTTATACTTTTTTTTCTTTCTTTTTCTTAAAAAGGGTCAATCTTCACTCAGGTTTTGTATGTTTCTATTTTAGCCAATAATTTCAATTGTATATCAAATAAAAACAATGTAACAATATAGATAATAGGGAAAATAGTATAGAAATAAAAAGATTAAGTTTTATCTTAAATTCCTGTAAAAAAAATTGAGTCTTTAAAAATTGTGTCAGATTTTGGACAAGAAAATCTGATTTTATAAAATGTTGGATGAAATATTGAGAGGAGGTATCTATTGCATTGTGATAAAAAGTTTTTTTTTTTATTTAGATTTTTAGAATATTCAGGTCAATATCCCAATCAATCCTTATTTCACCCAGTTATGGGTGATTAGTATTGCTAATTTTCATTTAACATAAACATTAACAAAAACATTTACAAAAAATATTTTTATATCAATACTTAGGATATAATCTACAAATTATAGTCAATATGTTGATAAATAAAGATATATAATAGATACTGAATAGATTTTATGCATGTGCAGAAGAGGAATTTAAAAAAAAATCAAATTCTCTCAGTTTAAGATGCTTAGTTATATTTTGTAAAGATTAATAAACAGTGAGAAATCTATTTTAAAAAGTTTTTTTTGTTTTTTGTTATTACTTATTTATTGTAAAAAAATCATTTTCAACTTTAATATTGGCAAACATTGTGATTATTCTTTTAAATAAATTCACCTCTTTTGTCATGGAATATCCCTATTTTCTCCAAGCATGCAGCATTAGTTGTTTAATTTCATTTTATGTGTGTGAGCGTATATACATATGTATATATAAAGATAATAAATAGTTATTGTAATGATCCACATATACTTCTGTGTTTAATGTAAGGTCTATAATCTCTGTCCGAATGAGATCGAATTAAAGGGACAGTGGTAAAAGAAACCGGGAGAAAAGTAAGCATAGAGAAAATAAATGAAAACAAAAATGGAAAAAATAGAAATACAGCCTTTTGGTTTTAAAAGAAGTATATTTTTTTTTGATTTTCTGTTTGTTTGTTTGTAATATTTCGGGTTAACCTTAACCCTTCTTCAGACATGTCGGACTTGTATTCTTCGTATTGTGATCAAATCTATAAATTCCGTCAAATGATATAAAGAATCATTTGCCAAATTTATATTAAGATTAATACCAATTATGGAATATATTCAATTTTATGGTTGATTAATGAAACAAAATTAAGTCAATATTGGATGCTGGATTATTACCTAAGCATTTATATAAATGCACAAGAAATGAGGTGACACCAAATACAAGTGAATATAAGTTCATGTTAATTCTTCTTTAAACTAATATATATATATATATTTATATATATATTATTATTATTCTAAGTAATAAGGTTGCTTAAAATTATAGTTAGAGTGCTCAATATCAGTGATAG
>JAUZSX010000033.1:1232011-1260415 GCA_034780655.1 Idiosepius hallami
ATTCATTTTTTCAGCCTATTTTTTTTTTTTTTTTTTGAAAAGTTAAACAACTAATAAAAAACATTTCAAAGAAATACAATTAGGATTTAAACACTTTTTAAAGGCTTTCTTTGTATCTAAAAAAAATGCACCCACAGTGTTTCTGATAAAAATGACAATTTAAAAGAAAAAAAATTTAGATTGTTTTGTGTGAAGGAAAATTGTAAAATACTGAAAAAAAAATACCTGATACTCGGGGCAATTTCCATCTTCATCTTATGTCGTCTTTGCGTATCGATTTGATCCAACATTTCCCGTAGTACAATCATTAAGGAACTGAACTGGCATTAGATCAACAAATAAAAGTATAAAATTATGAGAAACATTATAAAAAAGATCCTGGACTTATTCAAATACTATAGGGCGATAAAAAAATAATGACCCTACTTTTAGTTATTGTTATTTTTTTATTATTTTTATTCTGAGATGAGGGATCATAATATAAAAATTAACTTTTTTATTCAGACTTCTGTCCTCATCTTGGTAATTTGATGTTTTTTACACATCGTTTCGGCCTAGTTACCATCAGACTGTCTGAAACTAATACTCTTCATATTTAGACTAATACCCTTCATGTTTAGACTAATACCCTTCATGTTTAGACTAATAACCTTCATATTTAGACTAATACCTTTCATATCTAGACTAATACCTTTCATATCTAGACTAATACCCTTCATATCTAGACTAATACCCTTCATATTTAGACTAATACCCTTCATATTTAGACTAATACTCTTCATGTCTAGACTAATAACATTCATTTCTAGACTAATACTCTTCGTATTTAGACTAATACCCTTCATTTTAAACTAATATTCTTCATATTTAGACTAATAACCTTTATATGTAGACTAATACTATTCATATTTAGACTAATACCCTTAATATTTAGACTAACTCCCTTCATAATTAGACTAATAACCTTCATATTTACACCAATACCCTTCATATTTAGACTAATGCCAGCTATGGATTAAATTGTTCATACTGAGTTATTAAAAACTAAATGTGAACCAAAAGAATGTTTATAAAAAAAATGATTGTTCTTGAAAAAGTTTGCTATACCGTAAAAGGAAAACAATTAAACAGACAATATCAATAAAATTTGACTTTTACAATTGGCTGAAAAGCAAACAATGTTGATTTGGTAGAGATACACCACTCACCTGGTGCACTGTCAGTCCAGGGTTGACAGTATGTGGTATTAGTGGTGGCATTACCTTTGTAGCTAATAGATTGTGTGTCAGACCAAATCGCTTGTTACTTAACAGGTGACTATAAATACCTGTTGAAAGGTAAAAAAAAAATCATTTATGTTTATCAAAATATCAAATAAATAAATAATAAAAATAAAAATAGATAATAAAAAATATAAAAAAATATATTATATAAAGTGTACACGGGCCCGTTAAAGTGTACACAGGGCTCGTTTTATTTTATTTTTTGTGGTTGGGGGATCACCCTGTATTTGAAAAAAACAAACACTTTTTTAAATTTACTTTTGATAAAATACAAATGCGTCTGATCCATTTGTTCCAGCTTTAATAAATAAAACTGTCCGAGTAAAACAAAATGGCATCATATGTATATTTTAAAAAATAAAAGAACTTTCGTTATTCAGATCATTTTACCAAACCCTGTACAAGATTCCCATTAAGTCTCACTTAGCCTTTAGTGAGTCATCACCTGACGTATACGACCAGTTTTTTAATGACAGTAGTAGTGGTCGTATTAGAATCCACTGTATTTTGGCGATCTCTCCATAGAAGTTATCTGTCGCATACAACCAGTTTTTTTAATGTAGTAGTAGTGGTCGTATATGATAGGATCCACTGGACAGTGAAATTGGAGCATTGGTAAAAGCTCGTGCTCTGGAATCGTAGTACGCGAGTTCAAATCGCTGTCAAAAACATTTCATTCAACTTTAGCTGCCTCGGACAGATAGGGCTCGTTAACTCGGGAGAGCATCTCATCTAGAAAAAGGGTAATACCGAATGCAAAAAGTCCGGGTAGCAGCACTTAAGATTGGCCTTGTGCCAAACTTGGGTTGGTGCTCCACAGTAAATATAATATGACAGAATCCACTGTATTTTGTTGATCACCATGCCGGCATGTCTAGAAGTAGCTGCCATTTTTTCCACTTTTGTCCAATAAAGTGAAATAAAAGCACTTTAGTCATTCAGATCATTTTACCAAAACCTATACAAGATTCCCATTAAGTCTCATTTAGCCTTTAGTGAGCCACCACCTGCCGTATACGACCAGTTTTTTTAATGGCAGTAGTAGTGGTCGTATATGATAGAATCCACTATATTTTGGTGATCTCTCCATAGAAGTTGCCGCCATTTTTAGAAGTTGCCGCCATGTATAGAAGTTGCTGCCATTTTTCCCCTTCGTCCAATAAAGTGAAATTGAAGTTGTTTTATAATTACCAATTATCGTCATTACAACCTCAGCGTCTTGACAGGAAATTTCCGTGAGGAATGGGAGCACCTCATCCAAAATAATCATCTTGTCTAGACTGTCAAGTAGCTTTTTTATACACGTTAGAGCATTGATCTTCATCTGAAAAAAGAAATAACAAACATGTGACATTAAATAAAGACAGCAAAGGCGGTGGATTGCTTGTAGCTTCGACTCCTTGTACCACAGTAGCTTATTAATTCATTAACCTGATGAATTCATAGTTGATAGAATTATTGAAGTGAATCAAAATATATCATATCAAAATATATTAATCCTGGTAAATCCAAAAATATTTGGTATTAAAAATTAAGTTAGTCCAAAGATATTATTAGTCCTGGTAATAGAAATTCAGTAAGTCTAAAGAAAATGTGAAATATCAATTTTTGTATCAATTTAAAAATGGCCGGTAATTAGTAGAATCCTTTTTTTCTTTCTTCTTAAAATTTTAACTGAAGGAACGCACCTTTTAAAGTCTTGTAGCATTAGTAACAAGCTCTGTGATTGGTTAATAATGGAATAGCCTAAGTACTTAAACATTTTTAAAAATCAACAATAATCATACACCAAGAGAAAGAAGGAAAGAAACAGAGGAAAATACTGTCTCATTGACCAAAATTAATCCAACATATACTTTATGCATTTATATTCATGTAAAATCAACATTTTCTTTCTTGCTAAAATTGTCTAAAGATAAATGTTTCTTATTAACTGAATTTTTTCTTTTCCTCCTTATTAAATGATTGGGATATGTAACATTATTTCAATTCCATCTGATTACTGTTTATTTTTATTCACCAATTTGGTCTATAAAATAAGAATACATATCAACTTAGAATCAGTTACTTACATGGTTACTGATTGAGAAAAGTGTAATTAAATTTTTGTTTCTCTTAATACTTTTTAATTTACTATTGATTTTCATTCAGAGTTTTGTTGAGATGTGTGTTTAGAAACAGTTGCCCAAAAATGTTTTTTAATTTCTATAATTGTATACAAAAAATTATTTCAATTCTACATTTCAAGTGAAAAAATACATAACTTTAGTACTTGTGCAGAATAACATTACTATTTCATCTAGAAGGTAAAAAAAACATTTTTTTTTAACTTTAGATAAGAGTTTAGAAGGTTTAATATGAAATTCTTAGGATCTCATTAAATTATGAAAAGAACAAGTAGTTTATATATTTATTATTTACTTTCAAAGTTCATAATTATAGATTATATTTTGTTTGATTTCAATGATATAACAATGTTTTTGATTTAAATATCAAAACCTTTTTCGCAATATTACAATTTAACTGAGTGGGCAGAGCTCAAGCGGCAGTTGCGGAAAGTCAGAACAACCAAGTGCAACAGCTAAGCCTCTACCCACTTCTGCCCTACTTGTGGGAAAGGCTTTCTTGCAAATATTGGCCTCATCAGCCACAAATGGAAGCACAAAGCCAATGGATATCATGTCAATGGTCATCCCGAACACGAGGAACAAACATAAATACATTTAACTTGCAGCTAAAAATAGTGAGAGGGTGCATTGCTATTTCAAGAGCAGAAGTCAAAAATGCATAAAAGATTTCAAGTTTTTTTATTTGTGAAGTATTTTTTTAGCATTCATTGACATGTGTAAGTTGTAGAAATATCAAGTTGTAGGGGACTATCAATAGATTAAGCACTGATTTGGATGTTGGATTAATGTTTTAGATTATCATTATATCATTTTTTGCTTCTTTTTTTTTGTTCAGTATTCACAAGATTGCTTGTGTTTCTCACCTAATTCTTTATTTCACAGAACTAAAAAAAATATATATTTGTTATTTGAATATTCATAATGTATTATTTTCATTTGCTTACTCACATCATCAACTTTTGTGTCATCTTTGTGTTTCTCACTAGAAAATGTGACACCTGTCATTTTTAATTAAAAACTAATACCTTTCATTCACTTATTTTGAGAGAAGTGTTTTGTATATGATGATGGTTATGAATCTATTCCTGTCTTTCTTTTTAATTTTCTTTCTTCTTTGAGCGTCCAGTTCAACCATCATCTTTCCTGGCCCTAGCTGAGAGAAAAAAAATGTCATCATAGGATCCTTCCAAATATTGCTCCTGTATTTAACCATGTTCATAGTCCTATTTGTTTTTTTAATCCAGATGATGAAAGAAGCTAGAAGTTCAATCATGAGTGGCTCTTCAACTCTAAAACCTGGAGAGGTAAGACCAGAAGGTGACAGCTGTAGTAATGCCTAGGTGATATCTACCTCTGCATTACATACTTAGCTGTAGTCACTTCTGCTCCCAACATCTTAGGGACAAGGAAAAACAACTTGTTTATGAAAGACTTTGTTCTCTTTCAATACATTTTCTGTCCAGTTCCATGTTTGTTTGTTTGTTTGTTTTAAATGGTGGGCTAAAACAGTCAGTGGGTAGAAGAGATAAAGAGTCGCTTCATAATCAAGAGCCTTGACCCTAAGGAATGGGAGATACCTTGCCGCATTGTAGTGTAGTTATTTTCAAAAGGCTATATACCTTTTGAATGAAGAATAATCTAAATTTCTCAAGCACTTTGCAAAAAAAAAAAAAAGAATATGGGAAGTCATATTGGAATTTCTGAGACATTAACATTTCTCTAATAAGACAGAGAATTAACTTTAAAATCTTAAATAAAACTTTTTAAAATATAGTAATTATCTGGTACTTCCCATATATATGTGTATGTGTGTATGTATGTATATATATATATACATACACACACACACGTGTGTGTGTGTTTGTACAAACATGTCTTATTGTTTAACTGAATGTAAACAAAACAAAGTTATCTATTTCCGGCTTTCCAAGTAATTGCTAGATAGTGAGAAATGAAGACAAGTACAGAGCACGATTAAGCACTTTGGGTTTCAAAATACTATTATCCCCCAAATCACTATTTTGGTTTGTATTCATTAGTTTCACATTTTCTGTTTAAGCACAGAATGTCAAATTTAGCTAGTTTGTTTATTTTTCCCCCCAATGTGAGTATATGAGTGTGTGTGTAATATTTTCATTGATAATTTCCAATACTATTCACATATAGGCTATTTAGTGTTTTAGAGTATCAACTAATAAGCAACACTTATATTTCTATGTATATTAAATTTGCAAACTATTATCATTTTATTAAAGAAAGTCAGAGGGTTCATCGTCCAAAATGTTGTAAAGATAACAATAAAGATGAGGACAAGAGTCCACAAATTTGATATACAAATTAGTAAGCCTTTTCTAGATTTAAAGAAATATATGTTCTTGAAAATTCCTTTTATTTTTCCTCTCCAATGGATAATTAAAAAAAAAATAATTGATTTTAGGAAAACAAAAAATTACTATGGTTTCAGTGTGGTTCTTTAAAAGATATATTTTTTTTTTGCCTTTTGTCCTGCATTAAGTTTATATCAAACAATAGCATTATATTTATTAATTTGTGCCTTGCAAGTAGTAAATTTAAGTTATTCTTAATCCAAGAGAACTTGTTGAGTGTGAGGAATGAAGAGCACTGATCATATGAGTCAAGTTGTATAAATTATTATTTATGCCTCATAAATTTATATCGAGTTAAATTTCATACTTGAAAAAATAAAACTAAATTCTAATTGAAATTTCATTTCAACTATTTAAGCAGAACCTGATTGATGCCGTAATGATCTCTCCGATATATCTACGGTAACTTCGCCTCAGAAAGTCATCTGATACAATGAAATCTAGTTTCTTTAAAAAAAAAAAACAGATTTCTTTAATAATATTATTAGATTTAACTATGCTTTGTGCATTTCTAAATAAATAATTACTAATAAGTATTTCATATCTATTTTCCTTAAATTCTTATAAAAGTTTGTTTGAATTCATAAGAAAAAAATCAATACCTACTCAAAAGTTCCGAATTTTACATAGAATTTACAGAATTTTGCTGTTTTGATATAAAAAAAATTGTTCTACAATTGATTCAAGTTACTTCATTGGCATCATCATTCTTTTTTAAGGTGACCATGAATTAAGGTGATCTATATTCATGAAAAATGTATTATTCTGCCTAACTCATATGAAAAAAGTGTTGGTTTTCATCTGTGTAATTTTTTTCTCATGAAAATGAGAAAATAATTTATTTTATAAAAGCAAGAAAAGATTTGAAGGACATATATAATCTTTTGTTATTGAATAATGAAGATTTTCAACAATATATAAGTATAGTAATATTCAAAGATTCAGTAAAAATTATTCTTTTCTAGTAAATATCTAAGGAACATTTACATAGAAAAGTAGAGTGTTATTTTGACTAGTCTGAAAATATCAGATAATTTATCAGTTTCATAAAAGGACATTAAAAGAAATTCAACCAAAATGCAGAAGAAAGGTTACTTTTGGTACTTTATTAATTCATTTTGAAGTTTTTTAAGATAAAAAAAATTTATTGTGATATTATGAAAATATTTAGATAAAATTTAACAAAACATAAATCTGAAACATGAAAAATCTGTACAAGTTTCTGCTTAAATAAAAACTATTTCTGATTTTGAGAAAATATGAATTTTAATTAATTTTGCTCTGACTTGAATTAAAAAGCAATTTTTAAGATTAACATTCTTGTGTGCCTGATTTTAGTATATTCTTGTAGTTTTTTATCTGAATTTAAGATAGAAACATTCTGTGGAAGTTAATCTCAACATCCCAGGTTTTGCTCTTCAATATAAATAATATGTACTTGCCTTCCTCTCTCAGCATGAGCATGATTTGGTTCATTTTATTTCACTTATTCCCTTTGGAATCCCTTAGAAATGCATTTTTAACTCTTCATTCTAAATGTAGATCCTATCCTTCTGCATTTTCCCCGTGTGCATACCAAAATTGATATAGAATGAAGAATGTACTCAAACCATTGACTTGATGCTTTATTAAGAACAAGCAATCTTAGAATTTGAAGAACCAGTTAAGGGGAGAAAGAAGTTTACATTTTTCAATTCAAGTCAATAAGAGGACATTCTTCAGATCAATATGTTTGTTTTATATATATATATATATATATATATATAAATAAGGGAAAATGGAAATCAATTCCAACACTACACAAAGTGGTTTTGAAAAAATAATAAATATTTAGATAAATCAGTTTTATATTGGCTAATGTTTTAAAACTTTAGTTTATTTGATAAACCATCAAAGTTTTAACCATTATTTTTTATATTATAGACTTCATAGATAAGTTCAATTGCTGTGTTATGGATTATGTAAAGTTTATTTAAGTCGATATATATGAAAAAAAAAATGATAACATCTATAACCTTGATGATGGCCCACCAAGTAAAGCAATACATTATAACATTGCCTAACATAAAAGGATTTATCCGGATATTTGTTGTTTTTTTCAAAATCACTTAACTTTCACTATATATACATATGCATACAATTTTAAAAAATAAGGTTACAGTTTTGATTTAATTAGAGACTGCATGGGACCCAAGTTACAACCTGTCCCATCTCTATCCATAGAACATCCCTTGATCTTGTGTTAGTTTCAGTGATGGATTAGTTTTTCCTTATTCCCATAGCACGAACAGTCTCCCTCTATTAAAAGTTATTTCTTTTATTGTAATATCTTGTTATCCTCATTCTCTTTTTTTTTTTCAAACAATGATTTCAAATGCCTGAAAAATCATCATAGTTATTTACTTTTTAAAACTACTTTATTTTTTTTCCAAACATTTTTCATTTTTTAGTATATTTTATGTCAATTTTACTTCCGCCCCAACAATCCTTTTTTTCTTTCTCTGCTTTCTATTTATATTTTGTTTGATATTTCCTAGTCTATAGTTTAGATCAGATAAAAATGGTAATTGTGATTAATGGAGTGTTTTTTTTTTTGTGATTCTTTCAATTATATTATCAAATTTGAATTATTTAGAAGCCAAAGAAGACATTCCTTTTTTTTTTAAATGTTCTAGATATTTAAGAAATTTACTTTAATTACTTGAAATAGTTTTGTAGTAAACAGATCAAGTCTTTTAATTTGTTGTGTATTATTTTAAAGCTGTAAAAATCTCTTTGCTTCTATAGTTAATTTTTGTATATCATTTCAAGTTTAAGTTTGAATAGTTAAATCCGTAGGAGTAATGAATTCTACTATTGAGTTGTAATATCAAATGAAAATTTATTTTTCTTAAAGATTACATTTTTGGTATCAAATTTCCATGAGTCATTTTAAAAAAAGAAAGTTCACAAGTTATTACGAAATAATAGTATAAAATGTCAATCTACATTTGAATGAATATTTACCATTTCCAGCCTTAAATAATGTAAATTTAATTTTTGGTTTTATACAGAAAGATAATTGAAAATAAATCTAAAAACCTATAAATAGATATGAAAATATTCCTGCATAAAAGTGTTTTTTTAATCTATAATTCTTTAAGATTATCTTCTATCAACTATCATGACCAGAAATAATGATCATTTTGTCTACCCAAACTGATCAGAAACCCCTACCACACTTCACACTCCTTTCACAACTTGTGATATTCTTGATGTCACTTGCTGCAGATTAACTATTTTAACAGACTACCAATTGCTAGAATGCTCAGCTATTGACAGGGTTGATTTTTATAACTGTGTAACTAAGATTTAATTTTATCTTTAACAAAAAGTTGATTATTCTTGCTTTGAACTTGAAATGAACCCAAATATTTTTTTTTTTTTTTTTTTTTGCTAAACACCTATCAAAAGATTATTCATATTATTTAGCTTACATTTATTTTATATAGATATACATGTTAATAAAAGCATAAATATAACAACTCGGATGTTGTGCTTATACCAACATACAGAAGTAGAATCTTCCAGTAATAATAATACTACACAACAAAATTTTACATTACAAAAAATTTCCTTTTCTAGAGTTTAATGCATGTGCCAACTTTAAATCTGTACAATCAGAACAATTAGATTTGGATTCCCTCCTATTTCAATGGATCAGATTAAAAAAATTGTACATAAATCAGTATCAAGGAAGGAATCCTCTGTGCTTGGCTTTTAATTAATTTATATTTGATATTCAAAATTAGCTTTTAGAAAATATATTAAAAATGATGTTTTAAAATTACCAAAAGAAAACAAAAAAGAAAGAAAGAAAAAGAAATTCTTCCTTTGTCCTTAAAATCAAAAACAACTGCACATTGTTGAAAGTTTTGGTTTTGTTTTTTTACACAGATATATTCATGTTTCATTACTAAAAATTCCTTACTTTCTGAGAAAGGAAAAAAAAATTTTGTTTAATAAACACTAAATATAATTTAATCAATAAATTAAATCATGTATGATGATACAATTCAGATCAAATCTTATCTTTATATCATACAATCAAATTATAATTTTAATCATTTTTTTCAAAAGATAATGTGTTAAATAAAATCTATTTAACTTGGGCTACATTTGTATAATAAAGACCATGAAAAGTTCAATTCTAATTTAGTGACCATAAATTTGTTTTCATTCACAAAATTTATCAATAATCATCAAATCGCAGATGTTTTATGGTTATGGGTATTTTTTATAGTTTTTTTTTTTTTGTAAATGATAATTGAATGTTTTATTACCCTTAATGGTGTTTTTACTGAAAGTGTGCAGTTGATTTATTATTATAATAATAATAATAATAATGTTTTGTATGACTTAAGCTATTAGCAATTGTCATTATTTCTATATTACAAAATATCTATTAAGTCAGTTAAAATCCATGAAAAGCAAACTGAAAATAGTATTTGTTATCATTAAACTGATTTTTTTAGGGGCATTTTTTATACTTATGAAGTATATTCATATTCATAAATTTAAAACCTTTATCTTATTTATTATTCCAAGATTTATGTATGCTTTGTCCATGAAAACAGGATAATTCAAACAATATTAGAAAAAAATACAAATAACAAAAGTGACATTAAAAAGAATATATAAGAAATATTTGTCTATTTCTAAATAATAAGGAATTAAATAAACTTAAAAGACTTGAAAATTTATTTTCTAAACTAATAAAAATATCAAGAAGACATAATATTTCTCTCCTAAATATTCTATGCCTTTAAAGTGCAACATTTTATAATTTATAAATTACATCTATTTCATATATTTTCAATTTCTACTGTAATATCAACAAAATTATCACTTATTGATTATCTGAGTATATTTAATATCAAGTGGAGGCATAAGTATTTTATGTTCTCTTAAAATGATATATATTTTTAATATTCTTGGGAAAGAAGTACTTTTTATCTATCTATCTATCTATATATATAAAATTAATAGTAAAATAAAAACTTTAGTACCAGTTACCAGTAGTTTATCATTTTATTGCTAGTAACATTCTCTTATCTATTCTTTTGTAATCTCTCTCTCCCTCTTCATTTCCTATCAATATTTCTTAAACACATACATACATACGTAAACTGTGTGCACACACACACACACAAATAATTATATAGACTTAACAATTACACATAACAAAAGCTATTTTAAAAATGCATATAAATAATAAATATTGAATAGACAAAATTGAATTAAAAATTGAAAAATATCAACTACTAAATGACTAAAAAACAATACTAAATGAATGTAATCTGTAATGAATGTTTTACTTTAAAATAATCATGTTAGTAGACTTTATATAATTTATTATGTGTGTGATCTGATGAGTAATCACACATAAATGAAATCAAATCTAACATTTTTTTTCAAGTGAAAAACTTGCATTCCTAATTTTATGTCATTACATGAATTAAGATCAAGTTTTATCAGACAATTTTCTTTTACTTTTTATGTAAATGCCAATAAATGGTAAAAAACAAATCAATGTATAAAGCAATCAGTTTTTAACCATTGCAATAAAAACTATTTCTATTAGTTTTTGTCTAACAAATCAAAATATCTTAGTTTTTATCAAATAATCTTGAACCAATTAGGTAACTATTGACGAATAACTACTTAATTTCAGTTGCATTAGCAAAAGTAATTTTTATACAGATATGTCAAGGGTTTTTTTTTATAAACATTCACGGGCATGCTAAAAACAAAGAAATTGTTCTTAAATCTTGATCTTGTGAAAATGAGAAAACTTAAATTTTCACATAATTGCAGTTAGACTTTTATACTAAAACAAAGACTGACTTGATATATCATATTAACCAAAACACGCAAGTCATTTAATTAGTTTGTGTCATACATAATGCTGTAAGAATTTATTTTTAACTTTTACTAGTGTTTGAAATTAATTTTGGAAGGTTTTATTTCACTTTATACAAGTTCCATTTATTGTAGAAAGTCGTAAAATAAAAACTGTATATCAATTTTGTACATTTGAAAAATTTTTCTGCTTCCTTTGGAATAATTGAAAAAAAATCCCCAAAAACAATGTGTGGTTATCGGAGAAAAGCATCTTTATTTCATTATTTGTATTACAGGACATTTCTTTTGATTTCTAGAGAAAATGAATAATTTCCATTCATCATCAAATTTACAAGCCAGAAGTTTCTTAACTTATCGTCAAGTGAAGTAAAAAGAAAGGCTCAATTTATTTACGTTAAATTTTTTAATTACAAGAAACTTCAAAAAGAGAATTTTTTTAGATTTTGATAGCATTACAGGAAGATATGAGTACAAGCAATTTATTTAACTTTGTTTTTCTGAATGATGAGAAAAAAATTGTGAATTCATATCTTGTTTGATGATCTAAAAGTGAATTTAAAAGACAGAAAGAAACCAGATTGAAACCAATATATGACATTTTGATTTTAATAGTCAGATCAAATAGCATAGTTCTGCAAGGACAGGGATGGTAGCTATTAGGAATTGTGCAGCCCAATTAGAAAACTAGTACCTTATTTACAAACATACGATTTAATGAATTTTTTTATAATTTGTGTATTATTCTTAAATCAAACAAAAAATAATAAATTTTTAAAATACATTTTGAAAAGCAAAACAGTTATAAAATGTAGCATTAATATAGAGAAATTTAAGAAAAAAGATTTTTCGATCATTTTAATTTGTAAATTCTATCAAAATACGAGCATGTACAATAAATTAATATTATGCGGAATAAGAATTTCTTATTTTTCCTTTCATGTTTTCAGTAATGGCTTATTATTCTTTGAATGCAGAAAGAATAGGTTTTAAAGAGTAACACTTAAAATGTGGAGCCCCCTTTAGGTGTGCCACCAAATCTGATAAAATTGATCAAATTCGCCCAAAATCAAAAATAGATTTTTTTTTAAAGAAAAAACAACAAAGAGGTTTTAAAACAGTAACATCGTTGCTGTGGTCTAAGACCCCTTTAAGGCACAGGGTCCAATTTGATTAAATGAGCTTAAAATTAGCCATGACTGGAATATCCAAAATAGAATCTTTGATTAATTCTGGTCTTCATCCAACACCTGACCATGAATGATCCGTTTTCTCAGAAGGTTTTTAATCTAACTATCTTTCTATCTATTTATTATTTCTAAAATCCATTGTTCTTAACACAACTTGAATCATTTAATATGGAAAACATTTTGCATAAATGTGTTTCTTTTACCATGTACTTAAAATGGCAGAAGTTATGCAATTTAACCAATTACTAAATGAAATGAGATTCATACTTTTATCAAGCATATTTGTTTGGAAGCGAATGCAACATATTGGAATGACTACAATTTGACCTAGTTTATAATGATTCCAAAGTCTTAACACTACAGGTCTTCTCCCTTAAATATACAAAATTTAATTGGAACATTCTTATGCTAAGGCCCAAATCTAAAAAAAGAATTTCATTCAAATCATGTTATCATTTATTTTGTAAAATTATTATCAGACAGGTAATCAAGTAAATGATACCAATTCCAAAGATGGCACAACTGAACAAATAAACAATAAACCATCAAATAGTTTCAGTTATACCAGAAATAATAAAAAGCAAAATTCAAATGTTATGTGAATATGTTCATTTTAGAAGTCTGTTTCAGATATTTTTGTTTTATGCATCTATTATCTACAAAATATTATTTTAAAGTGGAATTATTTGAGTACACTTTAGATGTCCTAAGAAATAACCTTCAAATATTGGAAATGTAGGGAAAGTTACAAAAAATGCTCTTTCTCCAACAATGACCCTCTTCAAAAATAAACAAAAAACAAAAAAATATTTTCTCTTTTTTTCTTTCTTCTTCATTTCTACATATCTTTTTTCTTTCTTTTTCTTTTCTTTTTTTTTTTTGTAACTTCTTCATTTTATTTTCAACTGTAATCCCACTAGGAAAAGGCAAGGTCCTTGACTTCGGAAGAAGTTAGCGGTGAGGAAGGTATGTGATTTTGTCAGTTTGATAGCCACCACAATAGGGACCGGGTTGAGACGAATTTGTTTTTATGTTGGTTTTTTTTTTTTAAATAGAAAGACAAATTTGGGAAAACAGTTTTTAGAATATTTTGAAAAGGCACATTTTACCCTCCCACCTCCACCCCAAGGAAATAGCTAGCACAACACATAATACATCCATAGGCTATTATTGACCAGAAACAGTTGGGGTTTAAAAAAACTTTCTCTGAGTATCATGGAAATGGAGAGTTCAACAGGGTCAGTTTATGATAAGGGATGATTGCTCTAATAAAATCATTTGGATAACCTGACATTCCACCTTCTTTATTTGTTTAACTTTAATTTATTCTTCTTATAATAAATTCTTTTTAATAATTCAAAATTGCCATACTTTTTCTTAGAAGATCATTAAATAAATACCTTATTTCTATTATTCTAAAGTTCTTAACTTTCAGTAAAAAAGAAATTAAACCAAATAACACATCAATAATTCTTTCTTCTTAGTTCAGTTGCATTGCCATAAAGCTATACTTTCACTTACACTATACCGATTTTTTTAAAAATATTTTCTCCTAATACCCTAATTCCTATTTTTCTCTGTATATATTTTGTATCTTAGAATTATTTACCATTTAATTCCAGATCCATTTTAAAAATTATTCTCCTGATCATTCTGATGGTAAAACCTAGATAGAAAATAATAGTCAGCATTTATATGTTTGTATGTGTGTATGTATATATATATATATATATATATATATATATATAGTATATTTTATTCTATAGCATATCAATCTTTTTAAACCATTTAATGCTGAGAACACTCATTTTTTATAACGGCCATTGATTCTGTATCTATGCTAATCAACTATACAAATTCTATTACTGATATTGGGCACTTTACCAATATATATCACAAATGAATATAACAATATATACCTAACTTTTTATTTCTTTTTCCTTGAAAGTTTTTCTTCACTATAATTCTTTCATTGAAAAACAGTTTTCAGTTTAAAAGAAAGTCATTTGCTATGGCCTTTTTGAACTCTCCAATTAGGGTTTTGTTTTTGATCATTGTTTTTTTAGGAAGGTCAATTTATCACAGTAATAAATCAAATACTAAAATTTTGGTATTTTTTTTCCTAATTTTAAAATTGTTTTTCGGATGTGATTTTTACAATTTAATATTCAAACACATTAGAAATAACCTTTTTAATATCATCTTTTAATCTACTATTTATAAAGACGTTCAATTAGTATTTTCAGAATAGGATAAAGTAAGCTTAGGCTAAATAAATCTTTGAAAATTCACCATGAAATCAATTTATGTTGAATTCTTATAGAAAGTTATGTCCCATCTGAAAATTGATTCGGGAAAATCTTGTTGGTCTATTTTAAAAAATCTGTTAAAAAAATAAGAATCAAGCAATGCGATTTTTTTAAAAATTGATCCTTCATGGAGAATATGTATTTTCAAAAAATCTTGACTTAATTATCCGATTTACAAATTAACTCCTACTATATGAACCTCAGTCCTGAACCATACAACTATATTTGTCCAAACAGAAGAAAGTGGACACTGGTACAAGGTGATTAATCAGTTATTTCTATGTTCTATTTCCAACTATACTTGTTATACAGTGATTGACATCTGTATAGAAGATTCTTGAAAAGAAGATAAGTAAATAAAAAAAATATTACCAAGTAAGTGCTTTTTTGAATAAGTATTTTTCATAGTATTTGGATGTCAAATTAATTAAAATCACTTATGAAAAAATAATATTGAGATAACCGTTTAGTTGTTTTTTTTAATTCCCTGAACTCAATATACCTGGCTCTTTCCCTGTCATAGACCTTAGATTATAACAATGGAAAGCTATACACATTCACAAATATAGCTTTTCTAGCATTTATCACTTTTGATTTTTTGTAATGATTTGTTTAGTTTCTTTCTCTCTTATTTTTTTCTTTTTCAGTAAGTGAAAATTCACTTATTAGAATCACAATTGTATCAATTTATAATAGATGCTCTATTTATTATTTTTAAGTTAGTTCCTAGTAGTTTATTGTATTTTTTTGTTTTCATTTCTTAAATACCTCGTTTCTTTTTCCAATCTTTTTTTTCTTTCCCTTCCTTTGTTTTGTGGCTGAGACAATTTCTTTGTGAAGTGCAGTATTTGCATCTATACCTTTTTATCATTGTTGTTTAATACCCATTTTCCTTAAGTGCTGTTTTTTGTACTATGACAATTATTCTAAATGTAGAATCCCCAAGATGCTAGAACTAAAAATGATGAAAATATTGATATCTATGAATAAATCAAATAATATGTATCTTATGGTGAAATCTTTCTTTGGGTTATTAAAGTAATTAGTTAGCCACATATTTGCCTTTGTTAATTATCTGATACCTGAACAGTTTTTTAGATGGATATGATTTTGTTTTAAATGAATTATTATTAAAAGAACAATAGAAGAGGGATTCAACCTATAGCAATAGGGGGCGGAGTTTAAAGATTTATACCTTTCCCAAGAGAACATAATAGATGAAATAGAATACAAATCAGATTATTACAATTTTATACTTCATTATTGTTAAAATTCTGTGAATAAAATGACAAAGAGACATATATTCAAGTTAATTTGATTATGACACTATTTTATTGTGATTAAAATCTAAAAACAACGGAATTAGAATTATGTGTCCATTATCTTGATAGATAATCCATCAAATTTCAATATGAAGTGACACAAAGATATGTGGACACATTGAATTTGAATTAAATGTTTTGCTAATTTCCAAACATGTCAGAATCAGTACTATATTGCATAGATAAATATTACCAGATTTTTCAAACTTTTTCTATAGTTTTAAATATTTATCACAGTACAAAATTAACAAATATCTGAAAATCTTTACAAAATATGGAGTAGAGATGCAGAGAACCATTACAATTATTAAGAGACTACTTTATATTGATAAATGATTATTTTTTTAAATCAATGATAAAAATGGAGTAGGGCTCTTAATTAAAGTCAATATTTACCTTTTTCTAAAACTTTAAGGTCTATAATCACTAGCAACTGCTTCTCAATATTTTTACTTGGATTTTCAAAACTTCTTTAGTATTCTCTGTCATTATTAACACTTTCATTTATCCAAGCATGTCACTGGTTGCTTCCCTAAATTATAATGTGTTGATTAGTTGTCTTGCCTTATACATTTAGGTTGTATGTTTACCTATTTCTCAGATATGAAATATTCCATAATGAGCTTGATCATATAAATAGTCACACCATTAGAACTAGATCTAAATACAATTTGGTTGTAGAATATTCTTTATTATACTCTTTTACAGATATTTGAAATAAATATATATTTTTCAAACCAGTTTTGTTATCTAAACATCTTTATAAATATTTTTCCTGTATCATAAACATAGATATGTTTTTAATGTTGGGTTTATTTATTTTGTCGATGTATCAATATTTCTAGTTTTTAGATTAATATATTTGATCTGAAAAAAAAAATTTATATATTTCAAAGCTTTAATGGTCTTCATCAGAGATAGTGAACATTCTAACAATTTCTGCTGTATTTTTTTGAGTTATTTTGTTGTATAAAACAATTTTATTCTTAGTAAATTAAGATTGTATAAATCATCGTGTTATGCAAATGGTGGTGGTCTGAATGTTTTGATGCCCACTTTTGTGTTTATTTAAATCTGTTTTTTTTTTTTGTAATTTCGTTTTAACCCCTTAGCAGCTATTTTTGCAATTGGAAACCAATTAGAAAAAGTTCCCCATTTATAATAAAAACAACCCCAGGTTTTGTAATATAGCTAATATGTTTACTTATAAAATAAGTGTAACCAACAAATAACCTTTTAATTATTTTCTTTTAGTTTTTTGGGGGAGAGTTTGTCTTAATTTCAATATAATTGCTATTTATATTTTTTTTGTTTGTCGTTTTTTCTTGGGGCTAATTTTAGTCAATGATAATAAAAAAATTTTTAAAAAAATAAAGCTAGTTTTTATTTTACCTTTTCTTTTACTTTCACTTAATATTTTTCTACTTTAAACAGTTTTTTTTCCAACTTTCAAAAAGATTTTTTTTCTAAAGTTACAGTTTGGTAAACAGGAAATCAATTTCAAGCAGCATTCCTGTCAATCCCTAATATCATTGTCAGTAATAATACCAGAAACATTTAGTGTTATTGTTTGATTGGTTGGTAATTTTATATTGTTTTATGGTGTATCAACCTTCTTAGCAATTTACTATTGGAACACTTGATATGTTTCTCTTTCTTCAACAGGATATTAGAAGAAGAATTGTTGCACTATTTAATTCATACTTGGAAATAATAATACTCCAAGCTTTATCAGTCCGACATTGAAAACAATGCAGTGTCTTGGATTTGATCTCATGTATTCTGATTCAAAATTCCAGGCACTTTACTACTAAAACTGAAGGATTTCCCCATTTTAGATTATAATAATCCATTAGCTTTAGAAAAAATTAAAAAATTAAATCTTATCAGTAAGACAAACATATCTTTTTTCAAATTTTGGACAATGACAAGTTAAATATCAAATACACAAGAAGAATAGATCCAATATTCATTCATAAAAATATTAATAACATCTCTATTAAAAGATATTTTGGGTTTGTTTTACAAGATAAATTTAAAAATGATTTGATGCTAGAATCATTCTTCTTAAAAACAGTTTTTTTAAGTAAGCAATAAAAGTACTATTCAATCCCTAGTTGAGAGAATGAGAAATATTCTTAACTATTCCAAAGAGAAATATTACAATGTGAGCATAAGTGAATGTTTAGGCTGAACTTGTGCAATTAATGACCCAAAATGCTTCAACTGTTTTCAATAAATTATATATAGACTTAGTTTTTGTTTTGTAAAAACTAAAAAGAAGCCACTGAATTTTCTAGCAACTGGCACTCTGTTATAGGAGAAAAAAAACTTCCCATAGGCTAAATATTTTCTTTCAAGTTTCAATAAATCATGCATCCATGCTAAACAATCATTCAAAATGTTTCAGACAACATGCTTTCTATCATTCTTTTTGTCTGAATTTGGTACCTTTAATTAGACACGAATATGAAAATAGAAGCAAATTTTTTATACTAATACTTGCAAGACAATCTTCTCCATTTTTTTACTGAGCAAATAACCTTCCTCTGTATGATGAATAAGATTTTTTATTACTATTTTTTCCTACATGATACTTATTAATCTTTATTATTTTTATGGGACAATTCATGGAAAATAGTTTGCAGGATATCTGTAACATTATCATTGAATATGTGGTTTCAAAATCATCTACACTGACAAATTTTTTTCTTCTAATATTAATGCCTAATTGATCTAAGCAAATTGTTTTATTTGCTCTTCCTCTTTTTATGAATATGTCAATGATTAGTTGTGTCTCATCATTTTAGTTTACATGTACAAGAATTATCAATAATAAGTTTCAATACAAAGCGGAGTTTTAAAAGCTATATCTATAATATTGATTAATAGCTATATAGTTTACTTAGGTTTCACCAATCATGTAAACTTTGTGGTCATTTCATACATGTTTTGTTCATTCCTTTTTTTCCCTTTATTTTTTAATATTACATTAAGTTTGTTTTTTATCAGAAATCTGCTGTAAAGTTTGTTTTCATAACTTTATCAAATTTTTTTTTTCACTTGTTGGTTAGTAGCAGACTTCTTCCTAAGAGAAATTATTTGTCATAGTCTATAACAAGGTTTGAGTACACACATATGTACATTTATGTGTGTGTGTGTGTGTGTGTGTGTGTGTGTATAAGTATGTATGTATTTTTAGACAGCAAACCATTATTTAAACAAAATTCCTTAAACTTAATGTATTTGTCTTGAGTATTTTATTATGGATCCCTTCAATTTTTCTAATTCTTTATCTGGTGTAAGGTGTTAGGGTTTTTATTAATCTTAAATGGCCCTGTAGTACTCTAGAACACATAATAGAAGCTGAAATAAACCAACAAAACCTCAAAATATTAGAAGCTGTAAACAAAAAAATACAAAAACCAACAATTAATTCCATTAACTTAAAAAAAAAAAAAATAGCATCAACACACTGAAACTAGAATCTGTATGATTTTCTTCGATAACTTTACAATAAAAGAATGTTACAAAAAACATTAAATTTAAATAGCATGTCCATTGCGCATGAATATTTAATGTTCAATATTTTTTAAACAAAAGAAAAAAAAAAACAATCGATTTAACACCTCTCCCAAAAACATGTATTTTGGTTGACATTCAACCCTAAAGATGGACCCCGTCGTATCTGAAAGCGCTAGGGTACTACAGGCCCATGTAAGGCTAATGAAAACCCTGACATCTTACACCATACAAAGAATTAGAAAAATTGAAGGGATCCACAGTAAAATACTCAAGACAAATACATCTATTGAGTTTATTGAATTTTGTTTATATATATATATATATATATATATAAACTTTGCTATGAGAAGTTAAGAGTTAATCTTTACAGTCGTTTAATTTAGTAACTATTTTGGTGAAATGTTGCTTTTTAGAAAATAATTTACTAAACTAGTAGTGGTTGGTCAAACTAAATGAGCAGAAAACCTTTCCCAAAGATATTAGAATGATTTTTTTAAAATCAAACAATGGACCATGATATTAGAACTAGTTCATTAAAATTCAAAAGTTTATTACAACTCTGTAGAGACTTCACTTTCAAAATGTGAAGATTCTGTTATTTTTATTCTTTTTTTTTTATGAACCCATACATTTAATAATTGCTTTTACTTAGAAACTTCATGTCAAAACAGAGTTGCTTATTTTTAAAAATGCATAGAAGTCCTGCATGAATTGAATTATTGCACACACATACATATATATACATATATATACACATATATAAAATGCATGTTATTCCTTTTAAATTTTTGATCACTTTTTTATGGTTGGTGTCAATTTTGCAGATTCCCAACTGTCATCTCTATAATTTCATTGAGCTTTTATAATTCCATGTTATCCTCACCTAATTCCCTCATTGTCAATTGCTTCATAGCATTACCTTGTGAAATTTATTTTTTAACCTATTAGAAATGTGAATACCTTAATGATTAGTATTTTTTACTGAATGTAACCCTTTCACTGTCCAAAGTTAATTTTAGTGATTTTTCACATTTTCTTTATATGAGAAAACATTTTAAGTCTTTTTTCATTGCCTTTAATGTTTATATTACTAAACTTGATGCTTTTATCTATCAAACAAAAGTATTATATAAAATTTCTATTTTTATGATAATAACATCATTTTAAGCTATATCAAAGTCTTCTGAATTTTTCTCAAGAAAACAAAATATTTTTGTTTAACAATACTCAATTTCTTTAAATACATTATGAACACAATATCTAATTCTCATACATGTCACAGGTAACACAGAGCTATATTTGGCTTTTTAAAACTTATTTACTGCTATTCAAAAAAAAGATCAAGAAAAAAATTCTAAGATCTTTAAAAGATTTTTTTTTAAATAACAATGGTCAATAGTGATATATTTACAAAAAATAAAAAATAATAAATTCCTAAATTATACAACTTCCACATCCATTTAATCTGGATTCATTTTTTGTTCTTCTCTGATTAAAGAGAAAACGCATCAAGTTTAAAAAAAATAAAAAACAATAACTGCATAATTTTCTTTCATATAAAAATTGACTATGTATATTCTTTTGCCATGCAATATGTATGGAGCCAGTATCTTTCTAATGAACCATATTTTAAAGTTTTTCCTTTCATAGCATTCCGATTTTAATAAAGATTAGCACTACTAACTAAACGTTTGTACAAATATAAAAAAATAAGTAATGATTAACAAATATTTGAATTCTTAATGTAAACTACATGCTTTAACATAAGAGTAACTAAACAATTTGTATTAGATATTTGATTTTCTGAGAAGTGATTGTTACTGATTTTTATGTTTAGAGTTATCTCCCTTGTTTTTACCTTTTTATTTTTCCAAGTTTCTATCTTTTTTTTCTCTCCTTGAATGAAATAATGCCTTTTGTTTAACTTTTTGTTCTTTTTCAGAAATTTTTTCTTACAAGAAATGTTAATTTGAAATTAACACAAATAGTAACTTTTAAAAAAATTATTCTTAATAAAAATTCTTCATTTAATCTTTTTTTTTTTCCTAATTTTTTTTTTATATTCCATGGGATTTTTTTCCTTCTCCGGCATCTTGCACCAAACCAGGCATTTGACAAGGAAAGAAGAACACCAAACCCTCAGAGGAAAGATATGTTCCGAAAACGATCTGTGACAACTGAACATACTGCCACAACGGAAAAAGTGTGATCACTAGAATCAAGCTAGATAAAAAAGAAATCAATTTCCACATCAAAACTTTTAATCTTCCTTCAAAAAAACAAAAAATAAATAAAATGAAAATTGTGGGAGGATTAAACTAGCTTGAATTTTTGCAGAAAGAAAAACAAGAAGACCAGATCAAACTGACCAATGCCTCCATCTCCTTCTTGTACTCCTACTCCTACTACTATT
This sequence comes from Idiosepius hallami, assembly GCA_034780655.1. Taxonomy (NCBI): domain Eukaryota; kingdom Metazoa; phylum Mollusca; class Cephalopoda; family Idiosepiidae; genus Idiosepius; species Idiosepius hallami. The sequence goes on from JAUZSX010000033.1 coordinate 1,254,471, forward strand.
GTTCATCCCTTTTCCCTTAATATTATTGACCAAAATGTTCATTTACCATAAGACTGATCTTGTTATTTACTCGACCACCCACAACTTATTCGAAATTCTAACAATCAAAAATAAGTTATTGCTACTACTACTATAATGTCATCATTTTTATCATTTGCCTCTAATATTTCATCTTATGCGCCAATCCAGCATAGATTATTTAAAAAATAAAAATATTTATTTCCATTTCCAGCAGGCACCCAATTTAGATAATTTCTAACTTGCAAAGTTTTCTAAGGCTGTGCCTTCAGCAAACTAGCCATGGTTGGACAAGGGGGTAGAGAGAACAAAGGAGATACAGAGAGAGGGGCGAGTAAATTTTTTAAACAATAACTATCAACAAAGGGAAAAAAATGAAGAGGTTATTCATAACTACAGTGTTTATAAGATCATCTCATGACCAGAGTATTTGTGAATAAAGATTTCTTCGTAAATTCTGTATTTATGAATAAAGATTACCTCGTAGATACAGTATTTATAAATCACGATTAAAGAAAGTATCAATTTTGTTGTATTATTCTTTTCTTATTAAAATCAATGTTACAAATAAAATGTTTTTATGAATCTATTTTCATTTCCAATAAAATTAGTAAGAATAATGAATGAGCGAAAGAATGAAAAAAAGTATGAAAACCCTTAAATCCCAGTGCAGAATATAAGAGAAATAACAGAATAAAAGGATAGTTTCTTTAATCTTCATTTTTATATACTGTCTCTACAAGGTAATCTTCATTCATAAAAACTGTCTTTACTAGAAAAAAAATTAACATGTACATTAAATTATTCTATTAAAGTCTTGTAAAATAGAGATTTACTTGTAAAAAGAAAGAAAAAGACATAAATCAGAACCTCTCTCTTTTTCTTCTCCCTCCCTCCCTCTCTCTTTTCACTTTCTCTTCTTCCATTCTCCTCTGCCTGTATTTTGACTTGCTTGTAAAACAAAAGTGTGTATGTGTGTATTTGGGAGGGGGAGTTAATTTCTATCTAATCTACTGTTGCTTTTTGGGGTTAAAAAAGAAGACCACAAATAAATGTAACAATATTTAAAAAAAAGGGCATTTTTTTTTAAATTAAAAGCAAGCAAACAGTAGAGTTTGGGGTAATTCAATTGACTTGTTTTGTTTCTTTAGTTTGAGTGATTATCTATGAATGTGTGTATAAACCTGTGTGTATGCATGCCAAAAAAGGTATATGTATTTTTAGGAAAATAACAAAAAAAAAAAATGAAAAAATTATTTATTTCTATTTAATCAATTCAATATCCTCTAGCCAGTAAACAAAAACAACATACTAAGCACAAATTATTAATTTTAAAAAAGTCAATGTTTAAAAAAAGAGAAAAAAATGGATATTTAATTTATTAATTTCTTTTTCTAATTTATTATTTTTCAAAATGAAGTGCTGATACTGAAAAGTGAAAAAATGAAAAATATTTCCTTTCAATTTAATTTACAATTATGTTCATTTGTAAATACATAGAACCATGAACAATTTCAAAGACTTTATTGCTATGTTATTTGTTTATTATTATTATCATTATTATATTCTATGAATACACAGAAGTATGCATTGAAATAATCAGGCCTAACAATCTTTTTTCTTTCTTGCTCCAACTTCATCTTTCTAGGATTTTATCTAATAAAAAATTGATTTGGAAATACTGCAGTTGAGGTAGACATGTTGACGACTCATTTTAAAGACCGGTTTTCTATATTAATTTTAAAAAGAAATGTTTTTATTTAAATGATCTATTGGTTATAAATTGGAGAGTCTTGTTGATTTGCAAAAAAAATAAACAGAGTAGAAATACTTTTTTTTCCATCAACTATTTAAAATTTTTATGACTGATGGCCAAATTCCAAAGTTGAATAATTTTATGTAGTTGAACTATTTAAATAATTTTGTGGAGCTTTTTAAAAACAATTATTAAGGATACAATCATACTGACTTTGCTTTATCTGAATGAAACCATAGATACTGGCAAAACAAAGTTACATAAAAAAAAAAGTAAATATAAAGCTTAAAAAATGTTTGTTCAATTTTTTTAAGTCCACAAAGATTCTACTTTTTTATCCCTAGTAAAATAACCCTTGCCGCAAAAAAAAAAAATGTTATTTTAGAAGTGTCTCTCAGCAAAACTATTTTGATGTCTGTTTGCATGCAGGGACAATTCTATATTTATAACATTAATTTGATCTCTGGTCAAACTATTGTCTGTGGTTAAATAAAGTATATATATATATATATATATAAATCTATATTTATATATATAGATTTATATATATAGATATAAATATAGATTAATATATATATATAGATAGATTTATATATAGATTAATATATATATATATAGATTAATATATATAGATATATATAGATTAATATATATAGATATATATAGATTAATATATATATCTATATATCTTTCGACCTGAAGAACGCACAGCGTGAAACTGGCAGTTGTCGACTCCCGTTGACTCCGTGTCTACAATTAACTAATATAGACGCTCTATCACTGATATTGAGCACTCTAACTATAATTTTAAGCAACTTTATTACTTAGAATAATTTTTATATATATATATATATATACTGTATATATATATATTGATAGATTGAGAGAGAGAGAGAGAGAGACAAGGAGAGAGGGAGAGAGAGAGAGAGAGAAGGAGAGAGGGAGAGAGAGAGAGGGGGGGGAGAAAGAGGATGTACAATATCCAAATGTGTGTCTTGCTATCCGATCTGGTTATTGTTACGATTCTACCTTCGGACACTGACCAGAAATGCTTTAAAATTATATTTGTCTGTTCTTTTTCTTGTTTCATTCGATAATTGATACCCATTGAACAATTAGACAACTTGCATTAAACATAATTCTCTCTAAATTTTGTTTTTCCATGGCTTTTATCCAAAAGTGCTTCATGAAATATTTTCTCGGCGGTCACTCGTGGTCGAGTATGACTATCCTCCGTCTTACTTCTGTCGACCCTTTTGGGAGGACGCTTGTGAGAGATGTCTTTTAACGTGGGGAGATTGATGCACCTGCAGCCACCACATATACCCTTAGCAGAGGAAGAACTCGTTCCAGTGGCATGGGGAGAACCACCACGACTGGAGGCCAACGATTGTTGCAGCCTTCACCGCCTTCAGTTCCGGTGTGTCACAGTTGACATCATCCGCCACATCTACCGTTTGGGTCTTGCACTATTTAACCCATAGCTGAAGGGAAGATAGGCCTTCTACCTTTCCCAAGGGTATTAGTCGACATGTTAACGGAGACGGAACAACTTGGATTTGAACTTGCGTAGTACGATTGCCCATCCACAAAGCCACATCGACTTCATGAAATATAACGGAAACGGAAAAGTAGTTTACAAACATTTCTTTGTCTATTATTTCTTTGGGTACTAGAAAGCCGATATATCGGCCCCGATAATTTTAGGATAAAGAAGGTATAGCAATATTTTGGATCTAATATGTTTGCAGGGAGATTTCAAGCAGGAGAAGCCCCTAGTCAATGGTAGGACCATCAAGCCAAGCTTAAAAGTCCTGGCGAAGAATCGAGTTCTGACTCATTTTTTCGTGTCGGCTCACAAACTTCCTGCTTGTCGTCCAGGCCGATGCTGTCTGGTGTCATCGGACCTGAGATACCGCCACTCTTATGGGAGGTGTACCATAGGCGGGAGACACACCATCGGTGGCACTGACCACACGCTACCCAGGCCTAGTGAGCCATCGTTGATCAGAAGATGCCATAGTTCGAACTCCATAGCTTTGTCGGTATCGACAGACGCTTCAAAACAATATGTTCTTCTAATCAAAAGGTTCTCATTGACTAGTTGGTAATTTATCTAAGTCCGTATCCAAAAGTTTATTTAAAAAAAGGTATATTTTTAGATTAACGACTATGTTTCCCTGAATAATTTCATTTTAGATTTACTACTAATGGTTCGTCGGAAGTTCTTTAGATCTTTTGTTCTTGTGATTACATAATCCAACAGAGTGGGTTTTTGGATCTTGGATGTTTTCAAGAGTAGTACCATTTGTCTGGATAGTTAAAAAAAGTATTTTCTATCGCAGGTCCGTGTTTGGACCTCTTTGATAACAAGAGTTTACAATTCGAGTTCATTTTTCCTTTTTCAACTTACCCATTGCATGATCTTTTCCCACTCTAGCATTAAAGTCACTTTGTGCAATAAGATTGCCAACTCAACGAATGTCGGAAAGTAGATCTTCAAGAAACTGATAGAATAGTTCTTTAGTTTCCAAGTCATTTGTCATTTTTGGTGCATATGTGGAGATCATTGTCAGTTATCCTTGCTTGGCAATGTGAATTATCATTATCATTAGACGATCACTTTTACCTGTTATTAGTTATTCTAATTCTTTCACAAGGTTGTTTGAGATTATAAATGCAACCAACACTTCTCTTCTCTCGCCAGAAGGTTTGCCAGACCAACAGAAAGTATGGTCTTTTTCCTGTAGTTGCTCGTGGTCAGAAAATCTAATCTCTTTTAGTGCTGCAATGTTGATTTTATACCGGTCCAACTCTTAAGAGATAAAGGCTCTTCATCGTGTCGGCCTACCATCATTGTCAATCAATGCTCTGACATTCCAGGATACCAGAGTAAGTTTTTGGGCTTTTTTTCTTTGTTTTTGCACCGCTGTTGTGGATTCTCGTCGAACGCTGCTAGTCGACCAGGAGTGTGTGTGAACGAGTAAAGTTTAGTCCACCTTTTCTATAACCCTCCCCATATTGGGACAGGCAGTGCACCTCTAAATAAAACTGCCTGGTAATTGGAACTGCTGCTTTGCAATGCTGTCGTTCTGCAGCAAGAGCACGACCATCATAGTCCAATCGCCTGTATGCAGAGATCAATGCTGCTGCTTCCAATCAATCAAACCTGCCGGTACGCTTTTACTCCATCGCCACAGGACATTTATATCCCTCCTAGCCTAGGCAAAGTAGAAACAAGCAGCTATCCCAGTATTGCTAGTATCATCTCGGCTGAAAGCAAAATTACAGAAGGAAGAACAGGCCAGGACTGACGCCATACTGCCGAAGGCGGTTTTCTTCGGTGATCTCAGAGAAGGTACGTGGCCTCCGGGGTGCACCGCGGCTGCGCTACAAGGACGTGTTTAGGAGACATTTGAAGATCATAAGCCAATTCAATGATTGGAGAATAAAAACTGAGGAATGGAGAGTTTAGAAAAATATAGTCACAGGCACCACCAATACCATTAAGAAACGGAATATCACTGCTTTGGAAACAAAGCGAGTACGATTATGGACACTGCTGCCCGGATTTCCTTCCATTAGTTGTCACGTCCGCGTTCGCGATTTCAAAGCTCTGATCGGACTCTCATCTCACCTTCGACACGGCCACCGACTGACCTCCACGTCATCGTCCAGATCGAGGGACTGCCAGTGGAGAAAGAGAGAGAGAGGGGTAATAATTGACTATTTTGCGATTTTACTATTTCTTTTAATAGAAATGATAAAATCGCAAAATAGTCAAGTATGTGACAAGAATATTTTTCAATACAAGTATAGAGTTTTAGACCTTGTAGTAGATTAAGATATGGTAAAAAACAAAATATCCAAGTAATAAGTTGGACAGTGACAAGAATATTCTTTTATATATGCATATTATCACAATTAATCTAAGTATATTTTCATACCTCTATTCAATACATATGTAAGTACTTTATAAAACACGAGACTTTTTGGGGGGATAGTAACACCTCTTCACGGATGTAATAAATATTAATTTATTATTATATTATAATATTAAATTTAATAAGAGCATCGTTGTTAATCGTAACACCAACACACACACACACACACACACACACACACACACACACACACACACATATATATATATATATATATATATATATAT
>JAUZSX010000033.1:1291716-1304189 GCA_034780655.1 Idiosepius hallami
GGATTGGATGGTTTATTTAACCAGCATATCAACCCTCATGGGTTATTTAATGCTGAATAGGTTATTTGGTTAAATTTCTTTGTTATTTTTTAGGGTTTTAGATTTTGCTATATAATATTGTTTCTCTTAGGAATTCTAAGATATTGTTTGGGTCCTATTTGTTGGAGGTCTATGCAGTTTATCAGGATATGTTTCACAGTGTAAGGTTCTTGGCATGGCACAGAAAAGTGCCTCTTCTCCTTTTAATAGACATGAGTAGGTGATTGCAGTGTGTCCTATTTGGAGTCTTGTGATTATCACTTCTTTCATTATTGTCATCTCTCTATTTGGGATTTGGTTTTTTGTTTTTTCTTTGAGGTTGGGTTTTAATGTGGATTTGATTTTAAAAGACATTGTCTATAATAGTTTAGTGCAATATATAGTGTGGGCTAAAAGTAGGTATTATTCAGTTATTAAACTTTTATAAATGCATGTTTATATAAATCTTTTTTTATTTACCCACTGTGAAGAATGTTGCAATGTTGGCAGAGGAACAGTATTGTAGCAAGTTTTTACCACCTGTGGCGGTTGTTTAGATTTGTGCCTCCTGATAATCCGCTAACGTTCAAAACAACAAAAAGCCCTAAAAATATTTATTTTGATGGAACTACAATCAAGGATCAAATTATATACAACTTAGAATAATTATTTTCATTTGATTGATGATACTATCTAAAAATCCGTTTTAAAACAATATCATTATTACACACATAAAACAAATTAAAACCATAAATATTTATTTTAGTTATAGAATTTTTGATTTTTTTTAGCTTTTTGATACTGTTTTTTTTATCTATTCTTGACCCCTCAAAATGCCAGTCCTGGGCGGACTGCTGCTCCCTTGCTACGCCATGGCAGAGGAAATTTTGAGCAGTTTAGAGATTAAACTGTTTTTAAGATTATTTTAACATTTTTTAAAAAACATTCTTGAAATTTAGATAATAAACTGACTTATTGGATTTTTTTATTTTTCAAAACTGTAAACCTACTTTTGGTCCATCCTGTTTGACTTAAAATCAAAGTTTGTAGCATTTACTGAATTTGGTTATGAAACAAAGAAACTATAAAATAATTTGTAAATGTTTTATTTTTCAAATATACTGTACAAATAAAAATTCTTAGATTTTTTTTTTTTTTCACAAATATTTACGAACAGCTTCGTACAATAAATAAAAGTCCTTCTTTCATACACATAGTGATGTGAGGACGAAATTATTTGAAATCAATTAACCTGTTGAAAGAGGACCACCCACCCGCTCCCCCAGAACCCAAATTCAAACCTGCCAATTATAAGTTTCTAAATGGGCTTTTATTTCTATTTTCAAATGAGATGCAGAGGTGGTTGGGACTTTATGGGTTGGACAATAAAGCATCTCTCATTTGGTCCTTTAGACAGGAAAGCCTTACCTGGAATCTCTCAGTGGGCTTACAAGGATTTAGTTCTTCCTCCCATTTTTTTCTTTACATCACAATTGCCAGTTTAGCTCCTCATTTAACCCCCCCCAATCACATTAATTAAAAAAAAAAAAAAAAAAAATTTTCTTTTAAAAGTGGTCCACTAAAATTTTAGATCAACAGTTATTTATAAAGGAATTTCTATTCACACACACATCAGCTTTTTTTGGTTCAGTATTCTTTACCATAACATTCTTTTAATAGTTTTTTTTTCTTTTAATAAAGTTAAATTATATGAAAGTTTTTATGGATTAAATTTTTTTTTTACTTATTCCAAATCTCCAAAATTAATGATTGAAAAAAAAAAAAAATAAAAATAATTTCAATACAGCATGTCTCAAAAAATGTACTCGCACTAAAAAAATGTACTCGCAAAAAATGTAACTGCCCAAAACATAAAAAAAGAAATGGTATGGATGGTTTCATTCGCTTTAGTGTAAATATATTTTTTTTGAAACACTCTGTATATTTTATTAAAATGACTTACTAATCTCTTTAAAATTAATGTTATGTAATTTCTTTTTTACTAATTAAAAGTAGGATAGATCTTCAGCAGCTTTTAGAGATATAATGATGAATTCAATATGATCTTTTAATTTTCTTAATATTTATATAATGATATAAATCTGTTGTTAGTTTATTTAATTATATATTAAATAATCATAACTATCTAATTGTGAAAATTCTAAATCCTACCTCATAAAAAACCAGCCATATATTTCATTCTAAGTCGATTCCCACCCCTGTATATGATTTCAACAGATGGGGAAAGAAGGGAATAATTGTGATATCAAAAAATGTTCAACCTGAGATTTATTTATACAAACACACTAGTAAAAGGCAATATTTAAAAAAAAATTTTTTTTTTTTTTAGATAATCCAATATTGATGTAAACTAAATAAAATTATTTTCTTTAAATTTAAATGAGGAAGCATTAATAGAGAAACCATAAACTTAATAAATCCATTGAATTATTTTGGTTAAATTAAAAATATGTAATTATATATAATGATAGTGAGACATTTTTCTCCTTATGGTAAATGAATAAACTGATTATCATAAAGTGTCTCCTACTTCTTTATATATTTATTAATCCTTTGAAACCCGACTTATCAAAATTACCTAGTAGTCACTCAGGGTCGTTATAATAGAGGAAGATATTAAAGCCAAAATATTGGTGTGTCTTTTTTTTGCCTTAGGTCATCAGGGCTGATATATCAGCTCTTTAGGGTCAAAAGGGTTAAATGAAATACATAATTTTAAAGAGACAATTTATGATTATCAGTTCGTTCATTTACTATAAAGAGTTAAACTTATTTATTACTGTCCATTTGATTTAAGCTATTCTATACTAAATTAAGTTTGATTAAAACTATTTATTATTCTGAATAATCCATTTGCATTGAATATCAAATAACAAGAAAATAATAATAATAAAAAAAAGTTCTGGTTATCTAAATTATTTAAAGAGATAGATGAGAGATTGGATGGACAAAGTGTTTAGCTTTTAACAAAAGAAAAAAAAAGGGGGGGGGCAATCATTGCATCTAATATGAAACTTTGTAGCAAACCTATGAATGAACAGAGGAAGACTGTAGATATAGCAGAAAAACATTTTCTTTTTTTCTGAACTTAAATTTTAAAACAACATGTGTGTGGGAAAATGGAAATGTTTTGATGAAGTTAAATTCATTATTTAGTTAAAAAAAATATCTTTGATTAAAAAGTGTAGTAAGTAAATTGAAAACTTTTTTTAAACCCTAATTTAATTTGAAAAAAAAAAAAACTATGTGATTGAGACCCACAGATTTTTTCTTTTTAAAAATAGGAAATTCAGGGAGGGACAAGGATGGGGTGGAATTTTCTAAATACTTTCTCTCTCTCTTGAACAAAATAGAAAGTTAAAGAAAATAAAAACAGCAGCAGTAAAATGGTGTGGCAGTTTGTGGACATTTCATAGATTATGTTAATGGATTGATTGTATAACAATTTTTAACTATCCGTGGCATATTACACCACATGAACAGCTCGCTCCTGAACAGCAAAACTGCCTGTTTTGTTTTATTTAGACAGGTTGGAGGATGTAAACAGACACTGAAATTAGGGAAATAATCAGAATTACTTTTTATAATGTTCTATGTTCAGTGATTCACACATATTATTTAGAGGAAGTTAAGCATTTAAAACATTCAAAAGCTTTTTTTTTTAAAAACTATTTCAGCTCTCATTATAAAATTACAAACAAGTGATTTTTTTTCTTTTAACTATAAGGGAGGAAGAGATTTTTTTTATTTAACCCTTCCTTTGATTAATTGGCACAACTCCCTTAAATTCTGTATTTAAAGAGATAGATAATTATCTGTTCTAGCCAAAAACTTGATCCCTTTCCCAAAATAACATTTCCAGTGTTTTTGTTTTAAAACTAAAATCCACAACTAATTATTCTTTTCTTTGATTATATAAGGTAATTTTTGATGCATAATATTGTTTATTTAAGATAGAGAAATGGGAAATAAAATCTGACAATGTATGATAGAAAAATCAATTAGAAACAAATTACACTGAATATATTCTTGTTTTAATAATAAATTTTTCTATCACACACAAACAACATTATGCATAAAAAATTACTTTCTCTTTTAGTCAAACGTAAAAGAAAAATACCTCTAATAGATTAAGATTTATATATGTATATATAGCATGAAATAATTGGTTGGTCTATTTTAAATATTAAAAAAAATGTCTGTTATGAATGTACCACTAAACTAAGATTGAGAAATGCATGAAAAATCAAGACATTTTCTGCTTTAAAAATACTTTTAATATTTATTTTCTGAGAAGCAGATTTATGGATGGCAATGAGAGATGTTCAAGAAAAGTTGAGAGAAAGAATTCAAATAAGGTGTGGGGGGGGAGTGTCTTGGTACGGAGAATGTTTGAAGATTAGTTGGGATTTAAGAGTCTCTTGGATGGAAATTAATTGATAGAAATCTTATTAGAAACCGAAATGTCTATTGATATGATATAATGATAAGGAAATTGATGTGAAAGTAATTGAAATTTTATCAAAAAGTAATCTTTTTTTAAAAGTTTCAATTAATTTCACAGCAATTTCCTTATCATTAATATATTATTATTAGGGCTGTGACAATATTCTTTTTAAAATATGCTTTATATTCTCTTGATATACAGGAAATATTCTTCAAGAATAGGCTTATGAATATGCTTTTATATCTCAGGAATATTCTTTTTAAAAAAGAATATACTTTTATTTCTCAGGAATATTTTTTTCTAAAAGAATATGCTTCCTGTTAAAAGCATATTCTTTTTATTTTTTTTAATATACTTTTAACAAAAAACATATTTTAAAAAGTTAAAAGCATATTCTTGTCACAGCCATAGTTGTTATCATTATTGTATCTATTCAATAATAATAATAACCTCTATATCCTGTCATTTTGAGTTGCATCCATTTTGAAGATAAACAAAAGTTTGGCTTAAATATTTCCCCACCCACAAACAAAACCCTAAAGCCCACCTTGACTGTCTACCCAAATGAAGCAGCAACATAAACATCACTTGTGTAAGTTGAATTAAAAAAAAAAAATTCTATGAAATTTAACCACTTACCATCAGATGTTGTATACATACGTGCATGCAAACTTTTGCCAAGACATATTTGTACGCATATATATATATATACACACACACCTCTGCCCAAACAGCATGATAAAACGAATGCCGTACGTGAGTGGTTAAACTCAAAATATTTGTTCCACTAAATCGTTTCCAATGAGATATAAAAACTAACATTATAAATACTAGGCACAGAGGCGGCTCTAAATATGACTTTACGGTGAGGTTTGTTCTACTGGGGTTGAATTTAGGCTTAATTATTTCCAAAGATCATGACTAGGGCTGTGACAATATGCTTTTATTAAATAATATGCTTGTCACTACTCTTGTTATCAGGACTGTGACAAGAATATTTTAAAAAAATAAAAAGCATATTGTCACAGCCCTACTAATAACTACAGAATTAAAAGAAATGGTAAAATTATAAAATAGAGTTACAAGAATATTCTTTAATAAAAGCATATTGTTATGGGCCTAGTCAAGACTTAATAAAATATAGTGAGGTAATAAGTGTATTAGATATTTTTGTAAGGTTAACCTAAAATTTCTTCATTAAAGCCATTCTTTTTTTCATAATGGTAATAATTCCTTCTCAAAATAGACACACCTTGTATTAATGGTTTTGTCTTATATAAGATATAGGTTTGTTTTGTTTTTTTTTTTTTAATATTTATTTATATGTATTTATTAAATTGTCTTTTTTGTTTGTTTGTTTCCTTCATGCCTCCATTATTGTTTTGTATTTTTGAAAACATCACAGCGCTTTTGTAAGTTATTTTTTTTTTTAAACCAGTGGGGGTTGGGGGGGAATGAACAGGCACCTGCTCGAGTTAGGTAATCATCGTCAAGGTTTATTTAAAAATCTTTTGTTTTGTTTTAACTTTTTTTTTTTTTCTTTTTTTTTTAAAACCATTCATCATTTTTTCTTTTTTCGAATGACAAGGATGGAAGGATGGAAAAGAGGAGGGGATAAAACTGACGAAAAAAAAAAAAAAAAGTTTGAGAATGGGAGTGGAGAAAAAAGGTATTTAAATTTTTTTTTTTTTTTTTCAATTTTTAGTCCATACCATATTTTTTTTTTTTTTTCCCACTCCCTTCATTTTTTCAAACATCAAAAGTTCTACCTGTGTGGGAGGTTTGTGTGTGTGGAGGGTGATGTGTGGAGGAGTTCTGGTCTGTAGAGGAGAGGGGCGAGGGCGAAAGGTGTTGGGGACCCGAATGGAATGCAATGGCTGGAGATGCTGAGATATACGAGTGGGCGGGCGTCGTCGCTGCTCTTTGGTCTGCAGGAAGCGACGACGATAACTGTGGCGTTGACGATGAAGAAGGTGACTGTTGTTGTTGTTGTGTTGTGGACGATGACAATGAAGAACTGGGGGGTCCTGGGGGGCACGATGGACAAAATGATGAAGAAGGCGCCTGGTTTTGCTGTTGGAGGAACAGAAATTGTTTCTGTTGAGAGGGAGATGGAGGTTGTGTTTGGGAATGCGCTGTCAATACAGTCTCATAAGGGGGCCTGCCTGTTGTTGAATTGCAATTGTTATTTACAGAAATGTCATAACAGGAGGGCAACTGTGATGAACATGGCCGGTTATGGATGGAGGTGGAAGAAGGGCTCTTGCAATGGACTCGAGCAGTAACTGGAAAAAGAAAAGAGAGAAATCAACAGTAAAACCCATTATTTAAATTCTATATTAACACCTCAGTGATAGAAGTTAATTAATCTAAAGATAAAACAAATAGGCCTGAAATATAGCAGAGTGACAGTTATTTCAGCATTGAGACACCGGTTCCCGTCAGATCACCGAAGTTAAGCAACTTCGAGCTTGGTCAGTAGTTGATGGGTGACCATTTACGAATACGAGGTATTGTATCTTGCGCCAGGCAGGAAAATGCCCAGGTTAGTATTTGGGGGCGCTATTAAACCCATTGCGTAGATGCACCCTTAGTCTTTGTGAAGACTGGCATCTAGGAGAAGGAAAACTCTGATATACAAACCCCCACTGCCTTGTGGATTTCCTGAGCTCAGGAAAGGCTAAGGGAGTAATCCCAGAAAGAAAATCAAGGGTTGGAGTCCCTAAGGCGGTCCGAAATGTACTCAGCTCGTTCTGGTGCCTCCTGCCAAACGTACAGCTCTACTTTCCTTTGGATTTCCGCTGGCAAGGCCAAGAGGGGGGTACTGAGAAATGGGTAGAATCAGAGACCCTAAAAAAATTTTGCCTAAGCCTTGTACTCTGGAAAGATCACTTTACTGCCGCTGTTCTAGAGGCATAACTAACACGGGGTGCATTCCCATTGTCCCTTGAGACAGACGGATGCCATCATATTTTATTATTCGAACACCAACCCAAGTTAGGCACAAGGTCATTTTTGCGTGCTCATTATATCCCTGGGCTTTTGTTATCAGTGCTGCCCTTCACCTCGATGAGGCTCTCATCTGCTCAAGTCTGCTCCAAGGTGCTAAAAGATTATAGCAATGGTTTTTACTGGGATTTGAAATCGTTTCATATGATTCCATAGTCCAAGCTTTTACCAATGCTCTTCTTGTTCTTTCAAGAAGTCAGCACCAGTTCTAAAAATGTTGAGCCAATAATGTTATTTTTTTACTTTAAATCTAATTTATTTTGTATTTTATCTTTAATTTGCCTCTTTCAACTCCTGATTACAACAATCAGAAATTTTATAAATTTTTAAAGGAGAACAAATGTTAAGACTTAATAATAGAAACATCATGAAAAAAAAAAAAATTCAAATAAAGAAAATTAACCTTAACTTAAATCTAAATTACCTCCCTTGGGATTCTCAAAATTTATGTAATTTTGCAATTATTCCATACTTGTTATAGTAGAAAAAGTAGTAAAATAGAACTTTAAAAAAAGAAGCATACTACAGTTGTTTTATAAAAGGAATCTACAAATGCATTGTATTTCATTATGAAAATATATTTTGATTAAAATAAGATTTTATTTTAGCCATGAACCAATAGATAATCTTTTTGTAGGCTATTTGTTTATTTCTAAATTTTTGTAAAATGATTGATGATAATTAGTGCAGTGACAATATGCTTTCTTTAAAGAATATTCTTGTAGATATAAGCAATTTGTCACAGGCCTAATACAGGCCTAATGGAAGCATTGTATAGATAAAATACCTGTTGAATAAGGAGAGCTGGTGTCTGTGGTTGGTGTCTGAGGAGGCACTGCCATTGAAGTATAGGCAGGAGACTGGGAGCATGGTAACTGCTGAGAAGAGGAGGAAGAAGAAACTAGAGAGGAGCCCGTATTATTACCTCCATCAGTGAGGAGGAGAGGGGAGCCACCACTAGCATTAGAATCACAGAGGACCGGATGTTGTGGATGGTGATGGTGATGATGGTGATGAAAATGATGCAGAAGCTGTTGTTGTTGAGAAGAAAGGTCTTCCTCTGATGAAAGAAGAAAAGAAAATTACAATGAAAATAATATAAAAAAAAAAACCTAAATCCTTATTATTAGAGCTGGGATAATATTCTTTTATTAAAGAATAGGCTGGTCACATCCCTAGTTATTAAGTCTGTGACAAGAATATTTTTAATAAAAGTATTAGTTGTCATTGTCCCACTAATAATTAAAGAATTAAAAGAAATGATAAAATAGTCAAGTCTGTGACAAGAATAGTCTTTAATAAAAGCATATTATCAGAACCTTACTTACTACAAGCCAAGAACTCAAATTGTATGTAGATTAAACTCAGCAAGCTTAAATATGCATTTAATTGGTTTTCATAATTGTTTTTATTTTCTAACCATTACTAGTGAGAATATTAGAAGAGGGATTTATACACATCACAGGTAAAAATGGGGAGAGCATAAACCCTAGTCATAAAAAGATATTCTATTTAGTATGGGAGGGCAAAGGCCAAACAGGTAATATAATAGGAAAAGAACTGCCCCTAGCACTTTCTTTTTTTCTTTCTTTTTTATTGCATTTCAATTTTTGAAGCCTAGAAAATACATTCAAATTTGTTTGAATGTCAATTTTAGCTTTTTATTTTTTTTCATGTCAAACCAAAATTACAGTAAAAATTTGAATTTTTAGTAACCATAACCATTATGAGTTGGTTATTATTGTGGTTGGTTTGGATAAGTGTCTGTCATGACTGGCAATGCTATAGAGATTGAACAATAGCATCTTATGGCCTAATACACTGGGACACTGTGCTGCCAGTGGCATCCTTACGCCTATGCTACACCTCTCATAAGCGTGGCATTGTAGACCCCCAGAAATATCCCATGGATCCCTAGGGTGAGTTGAGAACTCCTGATTTAACCCATAGCTGCAGGAATAAGACGATCAGTCAATTTTTGAAGGCATCAGACCAGTTGTGCATATGCTGGACAATATTCAAATATTTCATGTGAATAAATTCAAATTCCTGTGCGCTTTGCCCCCAGATATCGAGAATTCTCATTGAACAAATAATTCTCAAACGCTTACCTGTATCGGTGTCCCATGCACCTGGAGGTTGTGAGCCATGGTATCTGTCTCCCGTCGTACTGTTGGGGTCTACCCGGAGGTACGCTCTACGTAATGTCGGTGGAGGGGGCGTCCCTTGTAGGTTTGGGAATCTGTGAATCCTTTCGATCGTATCCGGTGGGCATTCACTGTCCATCAGGCTATCCTGACACGTAGCCTGAGGGTGAAATGTCTGTAGTGTTGAGTGGTCAGCTGAATGTTCGGCAGAGTTTCCCCCAGTATGGGTACTACTTGTGCTCCGAGAACTCTTTAAAGTGTCACTTTCACTGTTTGGACAGTGTAAACTTGATATGCTGTTACCTGAAATGATAGGAAGTAAATAATAGTAAGTTAACTATTAGAATTGAAACTAAAGGTGTGTGCGAATTTACTTTTACAAACAAGCTTTGAGGTAAAATATTACACTACCGAGAAGGGCTTTTTTTAGCAACCTTGTACAATACATGTATCAGAGTAAATAATAAGAACATCCATAATAATCTTATTGGAACCCAAGAGAGGCCTGTTTGCAGTGCTAGGCTCTCTGGCATGGGCCGACTGATTAATGCCTCAGTCTAGCCAAGGCTCTAAGTGATTAATATGCAAACCACATGTGTAGAAAAAGAGTTAAAATTTCAGTCAACAAAAAAATGAAGTCAATGCTTTAAAAGAAGGAAAAGTTCAGGCAAATAAGGACCTTTTTTTTTTAAATTTTTGTTAGCACCATCCATGCTGTTGCTTAAAAAAACAGCTGATTGATTATGTTTTATGGCATGTCAACCTTTCCGCTCATTTAATGCCAAGAATGGATTTTTTTTAAGATTGTTATAATTTTTGTAATTTCGGATATTGATCAATAGTAAGGGTTTATTAGTTCATGTTTTTAGGGAAAGAAAAGGTTTATATATATATATATATATATATATATGTGTGTGTTTAGTTGTGTTCTATGGCATATCAAAGTTTGATGTCTTTTAATGCCAAGAACAATCATTGTATACATAGTTTTTTTGTTAACCAAATGTTCGTTACTTAACCCATAGATAGAGCGAATGTGAAGATTCATGCCTTTCCCAAGGGTAGGCTAATGGAACGACGGAACTGAACTCGCGTACTACGATTCCAAAGTTCGACTGCCTACCCACTAAGCCAAATGAACTTTCCCCCTTCCAGAAATGTAAGATTTTGTTTGTGTTGGTTGGTATTGTTGAATAGACCTTTCTTTCAGGTTTTTGGGTTAGGGTTACGCTCCAGAAGAGCAAAGACTGATCCAGAATGGAAGAAACCAGAAAGTGAAATGTCCCAGGGTTTTGGAAAGAAACGGGGGGGGAAGAGTGCAAAGAGTTCAAGGTCTCATCTAAATAGTGTTGATTGGAAAGGACCACCAATATTCGCCCAAAGTTGCCCCCCTCACCCCTCAAGCTAGAAGAGAAGGATGAGGTGATGGAAAGAAGATGGAATGAAGGTAGGAGTTTAAAAAAAAATAAGAAAAGAAAATTCAGTGTTTAGTTAAGCAACTCTTGAAAATAAATTTGTTGCCACAACCAAACCAGGATACCTTATCCTAAAATAACAACTTTACTAGGCAATTGGAGTGTGTGTGTGTGTGTAAAACAGCCGCACATACGGGCAACAGGCAGAAGCAATTGATGTGTGTATATAAATATATATATACACAGACATCCAGAATGAGAATCTTAGTTCAGAATGTATTTGAGGGCACACATGCTAAGCAAAATTACCTCATTTATTGAAGCTAGGAGTGTACAGTGGCAGCTGTGTACACATATACTAGATGAAGTAAAGGAGCTGAAGACTCTTCATCATTCTTCAGACTAAGTAATATCTATATATGAGAGAGGGAGAGAGAGAGAGGGTAATGTTTAAAGTATGGTAAGGAGGAAGAGAGAGTTGTTTCTCTAACAGGCATAGTACCCTTTTTTGCCCCTAAAGTCAGTAGAAAGAAAGTGGGAAAGAGGAGAAGCTTTAGGATAAATAAATAAATTCTCAAGAGAGGAAAAAAAAAAAAAAAAAAGCCTAGGATGGTAGGGAGGACAAGAAAGTGATTAGGGTGTGATATGTTTATTAGTTTCTTGCTGTTGCTAACTTCCTTCTCTTCCAGGAAAGTGAAAGGGTATTGGTTTTCTTGAGGGAGTGAGAGTGGAAAATAGTAAGTGGATTTGGTCAGTTCTGGTTGTGTGAATAGATAAAGGGGTTAAGGGTTAGAATTAAGTTTGGGGTCAAAGTTTGGGGATAGAAGGAAGGGGGGCGCAAAAAAAAAAAAGTTGATCAGAATGAAAGGTGGGTGTAATTGAAGGAGGGCTGGGGGACAAGAAAAGAAACAGCTGGGAGGACTAGGATGAGGAGGAAGGGTTAATCAATGAAGTAAACCTGAGAGAGAGGGGGGGGAAGTTGGATCAAGGCTTTTGGTGGCTTTGATTGAATTAAAGAAAAGAAAAAAAAAAAGCCATCTTTTATTTTTCTCAAATTGATATTCAATAGACAAGGCAATTTTTTTTTTAGAAGGGGACAGGTCAATAAACAAGGATGTCCTCACTCAATGAAAAGGGTCCTTCAATGATAATCCTCATTGGGCTGAGATGATTGCCTCAAAAGAGAATATAAATAAAGGGGAATACAAGGAACAAGGAGTTGGACAATCATCAGTTGCACTGATATTTACTTGGTAGGCACCAACCCAAGTTTCGCACAAGGCCATTTTACATCCTCTTATCCGGGCTTTTCACATTCAGTGTTACCCTTCACCTAGATGAGCGGCTCTCCCGAGTTAACGAGCCCCATCTGCCCGAGGCTGCTAAAGTGAAAGTAATGGTTTTGACTGGGATTTG
>JAUZSX010000033.1:1306017-1325042 GCA_034780655.1 Idiosepius hallami
TATATATATATAAAATTTTAAGAACCATGGCAGTTCTCTTTTTATTTCTTTCCTTCTGTAAAAAAAAACAAAACGTTTACTGTTGAATTACATTTAAGATAATCAATAATTAACCTATCTCTTTAAAAAAAGATAAAATTATACTTCTAATGTTGTTAAATAACCTATTCTATCTATAGTAAAAAGCAAAACCTGGTTGCTGCTAGTTTACTATGTAACTGTATGAAATTAGTCACTTTCATTAAAAAAAATTTCAAAAATATAGTTTTAGTCAGAGAATTTTGTATATAAATCCATTGGATTTGTTATAAAGTTTTAGAAGTCTTTATCATTTGGACCCTGACATAAAAAGTGATAACTAGTCAAAAAAGATGAAACGTAATAGGCAAAATTACCAATTAACATATGATGGAGGGCCGATATGTCGGCCATGTAATCTTTTTCGCTAGGTCACAGACCGATATATCGGTCTTTTAAAGTCCAAAGAATAAAGAATTATTCCAAATTTCAAGAATTTTTAAAAGTTTATGCGAGTAAATCCTAAAAAATTACTTCATGAAATTGAAGTAATAGTTTGCTTTTATGACAATATATTTAAAAAGGTATTAATTTAATTTAAACTATAAAAAAAAAAGTTTACTTACAATAAACATCTAGTTAACTTCTATAGAATTATGTCAGAATAATTAAGAGAATACAGGTCTGTGATGTGTCATCTTAGATTTATATGTATTAGAGACATGATATATTGATTTGTTTTATTGCATATCAACCTTTTCGGTCATTTAATGCCGAAATCAATTGTTTTTATCGAGCATCTTTTTGTCATCACATTGTTTTTGAATTACATTTGTTTTGAATTATATAGCTGGAAGGAATGTGGGGATTCATACCTTTCGAAAGCCCAACACATATATAATCAGTTTCTTTACACACACACACACACACACTAAATTGGGAACTTGATCAAGAAAATCTTCTCATATTTTTTAGATAAACTATTATAAACTATAATTCTATAAACTATACGGGCAGATGGGGCTCGTTAGCTCGGGAGAGCAGTTCATCTAGGTGAAGGGTAACACCGAATATATAAAGCCCGGGTAAGAGCACGTAAAATGGCCTTGTGCACAAACTTGGGGGTGTTTACCAAGTAAATATCATAAACTATTATGGATAAAAAACAATGGTTGACAAGTATTGAAAGTTTTTTTGAAATCTTAAATAAGAAATTGAATCAACAGAAAAATTTCTATGCACAAAAAATCTAACTGTAAATTCTAATTCCTGTTAAGAGGAATTGAGTTTTTAAAGTACCAGAAATGTTAAAAATCATCTAGGGTTTTCTAAAGTATGAATAATATTACAAATGTTGTAAAAATTTCTTTAAAAAATCTTTAAAAATAAAAAAAAATTAATAAATAAATGTAGATATGCCCCGAACAAGAATTATAAGAATTTTTTTTATTTTCACTTTTAATTCAAGAGGTTGTATTTTTTTTTTTTTTTTTTTTTGTGTCGGAGTACAGTATGCATTCAGAATGAAGAACTATTTCCTTACAGAATCTATGAGATTAAAAAAGGGGTCCCCCCTTATTGTAAATCCTAAAGTGGGAGGGGGAAGGAGAAGGATGCAAAGGAAATTCTACAGGAAAAATAGCCCAACAGTGGGCGACAATAGAAAATCTACTTGAAAAGCTAGTTTTTGATGGTAGTGGCAAAAAAAAAAAAAAAAAAAAATAGTGTTGTAAAGCGTTAAGAGGCCTCGAAAAAAAAGGGGCCCATTCCTTTTTTTTTTCAGTAAGCTGAAATGTAGTAATATTTTTTCAGAGTTTTTTTAGAATCTGCAATTCTTTAAAAAAATAAATAAAATGTTGGCTGTTATTTCAAGAAATTGATATTTTGGGGGAAGATAAAACTATAAAGGAAAACACTACTAGGTTTCTTTTTTTATCATCTTAAAACAGGGAATATAAATGCTACCAGAGGAAGTATAAAAAAAGGGGTGTGTGTGGAAAAGATTCAAACTAAATCTACGAAGCAGATTGCTTCCTTGGAGGAAAACAAATAAAGAAATGCTTGGAGTTAACTTTCTTTTTTTTTTTATTTATTTCCTTTCATTTTGTGGAAATCAGTTTCCCAAGCAATAACTTGTTACCATTCTACCAGATTAATATCAGGTCTCCTTGCTAGATACTAATAAAAGTCAAATTAAAAACAAACTTTGCATAATATATATATATATACACACACACACACACTCAAAAGAAAAAATTTCCAAGACTAGTTACTAATAAATATTATTAAAATCATTCAGTCTAATGCCATTCATTAATATTCACCCCAAAAATTAAGACACTATCTACAAGTGAATATAAATTAAACTCAGATCAGATATCTTTTGCTGATGAACTAAAGTGATTGTACAAATAGTTTTATAATGAAAGTTATAATAATGGTAGCAGCCCCAAAATATTATAGGACAATAATCAATTTAAAATGAATAATGAAATAATTTTTTGAAAATATTTGATATAAATTCATGGAAGGAAATTAAAATTGTGTTGTACTAGTTTAGCAAAGTAAAAGTAATCTGAAGTAGAATAATTTAAAGCGTGTAATGATCTTACAGTAATAATGATAGGGTCTGAAATACTTTTTTAAAGTTATTTCTTCTTAAGGTATAACAATAAGCATTAAAAGCCTTATGTAGATTAGATGATTTTGTTAATGAGAAAATTTTTAATTAAAATAGAGAAAGTGTATATGACACAGTATTAAAAAAAATAAATAAAAAATTAGTTTGAAGTTAAGGAATAAGAATAAAAGGAAATTATTTAGAAATGAGTTATGAATATTGAGATGCTATTTTTAAAATTTTAATGCTTGTTATAATAATCTATCATAAATTTAAAATTTCTAAAAGATAATTTTAATTACATTAATTATCATGTATAATTCTCTATTGGAAAAGTACTTTCAAGTTATATTTTACTAAAGAAAAGAAAACAAAAAACTGGAGATAAAACGTAATTAACTGAGAAAGATTGAGTTAGTTTTTTAATAAATATGGATGAATTCATTATACATAGACAAGACAGTGTGAATGTGGGGTACATCTGGTTCAACCTACGTGGTGCCAATGGCTGCATTTAGTTTGGATAGGAAATAGGAATCGGCAACTAATTTTGTGCTGACTCAATAACAAACATGCCAGGGTAAATGTAGACAGGTGCTAAGCAGGAACCAATTACGCTAAAAGACAAATATTTATTAAATCTTCATAAACAATTATAAATAAAACAGAGGAGGGAAAACAAAAGTGTCAAATAGTTTACATTTTGGAGAGCAAAGGGCTTTTAGAGTCTTGAATAAACGGTAACACCCCTATTTTTCCAAAAATTATAAGAGAAAATACAATACGTTAAAAAGGCTTTTTTTTAGATTTTCCATTTGTTAATAAATAAATAAAAAGATACATTTTAAGTAGATTGATAAACTTTATATTTTTTGAGGTAATTAAAAGATATTACATCTAATAATGGAAATGATAAGAATTAATTTTAAAACTATATAGAATCATAAACATAAAACAATATAAATTTTTTTTTGAATTACATGAAATTTCAAACTTTCAATTTCTGGACATCCATATTTAATGAGAATAAAGGTTTTGATTACATACTAAATTAAAGGTATAAAATTTAGGGATAACAACTAATGAATTATTGAAGTAGTTTTTTAAAGATATCACATGTGTAGGTATCAAAGGGGTTCAACTTATTGCTTTAAGTATAATCCAAAGAGATCAGAGCAATAATAATAAATATGTAGTAACAAATTATCAAACTAGCACTGATTTTCAAGGACTTTAATTTTCAAGTCATGAAGCAATCTTAAAAAAAATATCTTTACCTCTAAAATTAATTATTTCTTACATGCATTGCTTATCAGTTAACTCAAAAATTAAAGCAAATTTAGTATAAATAAAGACAATATTTAAAATAGTAAAAAACTAATGAGAGCAACTGAATAGTAATTTTTATCGGTGGGGGGGATTATTACACATCAATTAGTAAGGTATGAGCGCAGGGGGAGGGTCAAACTGAATAGCATTAGATTTCTTAAGTTACTTTCTTGGTTGATTGATATAGAGTGTGTACTGTGTAATGTATATTAAGTACTGAGTGTAACAAGTCAGAAGAAAAGATTCAATATGGGTCAATAAGAGGAGGAAAGTAGAAAGGAGAAAGGAACGAAATGATGGAAAAAGGCAAGATTGAATGACTATAGACACAGGCTGGCATTGAGACAATCCAGAGACATCAGGTTGACCAACACCCAAACAAGGCCATTTTTTTTTTTTATAATGATGGGATGAGAAAAAAAAAAATCCTATCAACTACTTATCTAAATCTTAGTTTATGAAATGGAATATTGGATTAGATTATTAAAAAAAATTTTTAATAAATAAAATCTAAAAAATATAAACATTGAGAGAATTTATTTTTTTAGATAGCTTATGAAGTACAGTTAATTTTTTTTCATCCACAAAATTTTCAGAGATCAGTAGCAAAATTCAAATAAAAATAAAATATTAAATTTAAAAGGAAAAAAAAAAAAGGGGGGGAAAAATATTTTCTTAAACACCTTCAATCAAAGTACTCAACCACAATTCAAACGGTGAATATGTGTGAGTACCAGATCTGCATAAACTTTTGAAGGGTAGAATATGTATTGCGATATGACTTATTTGTAAGGAATAGAAACAATGTCTTTTACAATTCTTATAAGTAAATAATTTGTGCCAATTAGAATCTATTTTTTTTTCTAATGGAATTGTAAGTAATTTGAAAGCTAAAAAAAATAAATGACATGGAGAAAAGTTTTGGTTTACATACAATATGTATACTCAATATACAAAAATATACACAGAATTTCCAAGTTTTCATTCAATGATAGATTTCATTTGAATATTTACTTTGGAAAGCTAATAATTATGTCTAATGAGGGTTGTTTTTTTTTTCCTTTTCTTTATTCTTGTCCGAAAAATAAGATAGAAATCTGAAACTTTAACTTCATAAGAATTAATGAATCTAATAATATTTATCAACTTATTATAATAGAATATTTGGTTATTGATAATACTGGGAAGATTTACAATTTTAAACTTTTTACAATCAATTAATTTTCAGGTTTAGTTAAGTAATTTTATGAAAAATTAAATAAACTGCTAACAAAAAATTTAAAAGACAAATATACAAAATTTCTTATTTTTTACTTTTAAAAGATAAAATTTGTTGATAGTTTAACCAAAAGAGTTTTTAATTTTTTGACATAGTGGGCATCAAATCAAAAATTTCTAAATGAATACAAAACAAGATATTTTTTTAAGCTTATGTAAGCTGGTACTATGTAAAATGGACTATCTTTGTATTTTTTATTGTTATGTACACTATTTAATCTGGTATGGCCTTTGGCTTTCTTTAAGTGATTATTATTTATCAGGCCTTAGCTAAATTATCATTTTAAATAAGGCTAAATCATCAGATATAATTGCAAAAAGGTTATTTTGTATTTAACATAAATCACTCCAGTTAAAACTAATCTGTACAAGTGCTGTCTATAGTAATATAGAAATTAAAAAAAAAAAAACAAGAATATAGTCAATGGCGATGCATTTTGGAGTGTTCCTTCATCAGGGGACATTTATTATTATCATCATTATTTTTAAATGTTGTGTCCATTGGGTCTTATTTAGGACAAGGTTTTTTTTTGTTGTTGTTAAACCAAGAAATGAAACTATTTTTGATATTCCCTGATGAAGGAACACACCAAAACATGTTGGCATTGACTGTATTTTTTAATAATCTTCAATAATTTTTCTATCATACATCGATAGAATTTATTTTCCATTTCTTCTATTATATATATATATATATATATATATATATATATTACTTAAAATTTAAAATAAAACAATAATTAGTTTACAAATAATTCTTTATTGCTACTATTACTTTCATATGTGTTTATTCTAAAATTACAACAAAATCCCCTTTCAAGGGTAGAATCGATCAGTCTTAGTCGTTCTTTAATTCCAAAGTTTAATCCAAAATTTTATTATTTGACCTAAGAGACAAAACAAACCCAAAAATCAACACATTGAGGCTAAAACTTGTCTTTTTTTGTTTAGTTTATTTCAAAAGAAGATTTTTAAAAAAAAAAGCTAAGAGAAAACAAAGAAAATTAGTAAAAATGTCTGAGTTTCAATAATTTAAATTATGTCTAGCTATATAACCATAGTGCTTAAAAAAATGGAATTCATTTTTAAAATTTTTATAGCCTTTTTCTTTCTATTTTGTTAGGTATCATTTCAATATATCTATCACAAATATTTACACAAAGTATTACACAAATGAATATATTGTAAAAATTAAATGAACCATTGACAAACAGCTTTAAAAAAAAACGATCAAAGTCACGAGGGGTGTTTCACACCCATCAATGATAGAAATAAGAATAATATGGGTTTTTCCTAAAATGAAAACTATCTAATCATAAATTCAATATTTTTTTCCATTACATAAATACTATTTATTTAAAAAAAAAAACCTTATTAAAGAAAGACATGATTATTCATCAGTCACTTTTTGTATCAATAGTTTCTAAGATCTATGAGAAAAAAAAAAAAAGAATGATTGAGACCAAGAGCTTTTTACTAAAAGAAGTCAGGTGTAAAGCCACTGGAATCTAAGGATTGGAATGAATATGAATATGTGGATAATAAAAAAAAACCTTAACCAAGCCAGAATAAAACAAGTCATGAAAATCATATGGAAGATAAAAAAATAAAGAAAAGGGTGCCAAAGGTTGTTATTTTTTATTTTTATTTTTGAGATCTTATTTTATGTAAGAATGAAATATTTTGAATAAGAGAGCATAACATCAATTTCCACCAATAAAAAATAAAATAAAATAAATAATGAAAAAATTCCAAGTTCTAAAACTAAAATATCCCACATAATTAAATATAAGTGAGGAAAAAAGATAAGGTCTAGAATAAACTTTTTTTTTGGCTTTTAAGCATGGATATTTGATGATAGAAACTGAACAAGTTGATTTCCATCATTTAGATATTTGTGGCTTAAGCAGAGTAAAGATATTGGTCCTCTAGTTCTTATTATTATTTTGTCAGTTTTTTGGGTTTTTTGTGTATGTTTAATGGCATATCAACTTTCTTAGGTGATTTAAATGCCAAGAACAATTACTTTTGATAAACGTTATTTTTATACATACATAGTTTTTTAAAAACACAAGTTGCACTATTTAATTCATAGCTGGAAAGAAAATGGGGATTCATACCTTCCTCAAAGGTATTAGTCAACATAATGTAGACGGAACAACTTGGATTTGAACTTGTGTACTAAGATTCTAAAGTTCGATTGCCTATCCACTGGGTCATTTTGTTACAGGAATAAAGAAAAAGTAGAAGAGTAAAAGCTATGATAGAAATAGAGAACTGAAAAACTATAATTGTTTAACAAGTTTCAGATTATTTTTTTCCTTTTCTTTTTCTTTTCAAGTGGCAAATGACAGGAAGGAAAAATTATTGACTGTAGGACCAAAGGTCAAGAGATTGGTAAGAGACAATTTCCTACACTTTGGTCAGTCTCTAATAACCCCACTCTCTTTCCCCAATAAAGTGAGGTTAGGGAGAGAAAATATAAAATAATTCATTTTTACAAGAAATGTTCTTTCCAGATCTAAACTAACTGTTTGGCATATCCTTTAATTCTTTAGATAATCCAATAAACAAATAAATACAAAAATACCATACCAGAATTTTATATACCTCAAAATCATTAAATAGATTAAAAAACAGAAACTGTGGTAAAATTGGAATTTAATGATGGAAGTATTTCTAAAATAGGAAAACTTAAGTGTGCTTTTTAACTCTAAAGAGAACCAGAAGAATTCATACCTTTCCCAATCGCTTTGGGCAGCAAAATTGAAGCATTGGTGAAAGCTCGCGTTCTGGAATTGTATTGAGTTCAAATCCTAGTCAAAACCAGGCCTTGTGCCAAACTTGGTTGGTGCTGCTTTTCCCAATATAGTGTTACAAAAGAGATAACTGTTATTTCACTCTGTACACTATCATTTCTATGTTTAAACCCTCTATATATACTAAATGAGATTTTTTTTTTACATATTTCCATACATTTTAAATCAAATGTAATGATCAATTATTTTTAGCAATGATGATCAAAACTAAAGTTTATTGGCAAAGTTCAATAAAAAACAAAAAATGTTTTTTTAGTATATAAAATTTTGGTATGTCTTTTTTTCTTTTTTTAATTGGTCAGCAGTAGTGAGCAACAAAGCTTTCTCATCCTTAAAAGTTTATAGACAAGTCTATAGAAAATATATTATATAAAAGTCTATAGACAAATATATCACAAAAAAAAAAATATTACTGCATGAAAGAATTCAACAATATTTTCTAGATTTTAATTATTAAAAAGAATTCATAAACAAAAGCAACAAAGAAAACAAGAAAATATCTCAATATTTTGGTGAAAACAAAAATAATTAAAAAAAGATAATTGAATTAAGAGATAAAAAGTTGTTCAATAATTAAAAATTTCATTTCCATATTAAATATTTATTAAAACCAAAGATTTTAACCTTGTGGTAATAGGCTTCATATCTACATTAAACTTAAAATCAAATAAGTGAACTAAGATAAAATTTTTAGATAATACTTTAGTAAAACAAAACAAAAATAAGAGATTCATTTTTTGGTAATGACAGTAATTGGAAACTAGCAATGTTAAGACTAGAATACATCACTGTGTATGTGTGTGTACATGTCAAAGACATTTACAAAGAAGGGGATTCTTTAAAATTAATTCTAAAACAAGACAAACTTTGTAGATAAAGCACTATAACATCTATAAGCACTATGAAATTTAGAGAAGTTTTTGAAGTGACTTCCTATCACACTAACTACAGAGCAAGGTATTGGGATCTCAAAAATGTGAATGCTGCTAATAGCAGGTATAAGAATCTAATAGTTATAATAATTATGATAATCAACAAGCATATCATTATCACTTCTTAGCTAAAATGAAGGACTAGAAGCATATATATATATATATATATATATATAAGGGAAACAATCATTAAAATTAATGTGTGTGTTTATACTTTGTTGGTAAATGTTTATGACAAGGTGTTATTAACAGTAGATGGCCATTCGCTTGTCACAATGTTTTATAATTATAACATAGAAGACAATATATATTTATGTGTATTTGCAAATATAGGTAACACTTAAGTATGAATAAGAAGAATTCAAATATTAGGTAGAAGCAACAATTTACCAGTCAAGATCACCCTTGACTAATAAATTTCTAGACAAAGTATAATTATATTGGATAATAACTAGAACTTAATTCTCCAGAAAATTATCCATTAAGGATGTTAAGTAGTCGTTACGGAAGAGAGCAAAAGTAAGATTTTTGACAATAAAGTTTTTACACTATTTGGAACTGATAGGATTTAGGGTTATTATCTTAGTAAAGATCTATAGGACCAAATCTTTCTATTTTTGTCTTTTATTTTTTAGAATAATTAATACATATGTTTGATATCTTTAATATTTAAAAAATGAAAAATAAATTTTTTTTTAGAATTATT
Source organism: Idiosepius hallami (assembly GCA_034780655.1). Taxonomy (NCBI): domain Eukaryota; kingdom Metazoa; phylum Mollusca; class Cephalopoda; family Idiosepiidae; genus Idiosepius; species Idiosepius hallami. Next base: position 1,315,720 of record JAUZSX010000033.1, read on the forward strand.
TTGATGATATTAATAATAGTTAAAAAAACATACAAATTATACTTTATAAAGGATATTCCAACAAATCAGATTTTTAAAAAATAAAATTTCTTTGTGAATTTCATTTTTAGACATCTTCATTGTATAATACTATTAACTCTAATACAAAAAAAGGGTCAGAAGATTATTCTTTTGGTGCTACATGAAAACTTAATTTTTGATGAGATATCTTGCCTTTGAATTCAATATACATTTTGTCTAAGAAAGAGTGAAATTATCATTGCTGCTTAAGTGTTTAAGCAAACTATAAAAGTTTTAAAAAAATGTATTTGAAGATATAATTGAAATTTGAAACTTGAAACAAAAACCGACTCTTGGAAGCTTTTTTAATGAAATAATAGAAAAGAAATATTAAAAAAAATATCTCTGGATTGAAGGCAAGACCCAGATGTGGAATTTATTGGTAAAGAATAATTCTATCCTCAAGTAGCTCTCTCAAAGCTGAGTCTTTTCTTATGCGAACAAAGCAGACTAACAGTGAATAATGGATTTCTAGTGAACAACACTGTCTTTTTATGCTGATTTTACAGAAGACCTGAATACTTTTGTTCTGCATCGCTACAGAAGAAGCCAATTTGAAAAGCCATGAAAAATTAATGGCCTGGAAAAGGTCTTGATTTACGGATATTTTTCATGGTGTGTATGTGTGTGTGTGCCCAGGCAAGATTCCAATGTAAAGGGGTTAAGAAGAAGAAGAAGAAGAAGAAAAAAAGGACCAAGAAAAGGAAGAGGGCTATGGAAGGAAAGGTTTTGGGTTTCTTGCTCAACCAAAAACTGGCTGGATAGCTGAAAATGTGAAGGTATTTATCATGGTTTATTGGGTCAATACAGCTTCTCTACACACAAATAAAGGAAAACTAAGCCATAGCCATACAGGGAGAGAGAAAGAAAGAGAGGGAGACAGTTAAGGAATTTCTTCTTGGCAAAAAAGGAATCGTTTGGGATATTGCCTAAGTGGAGGTCATAAAAAAAAGGAAAAAGCTTAATAGAGCCAAGTGCAAGGGTTTATATAATCAATATTCAATATCGATATTCAAAATGACATTTGCCCATTCAGTCGTTTAACCCTTCTGAAGTGGAGAGATAAAAAGTCTCCTTGCCATTTATGATGATTGCAATGAAAAAAACTGCACACACAGAATGATGACTGGACGATCAGCAATTCAAACAAATAGGAATGATAAATTAATTTATACATAATTTAGTTAAAGAAATAAAAAAAACAAAAAATGTTTTTTATCTATCATCTACTTTTAAAAAGATTTCGGTGGGGTTTTTACAAGCTGCTGGCAGCCTAGAATAACTTCTTCGGTTTCACTTTTAACTTACACCGACGCTTACATTCACTTTTTTAATTACGACTGATGAAGTTAGGTTTGCTACGAATACGATATTACAAAATAATAAAAATTTTAAACTTTATTTTATTCATAATAATTCAGTTATTTTCAATAAATTCTGTTATTTTCATAATAATTAATTCTGTTCAATAAATTCTGTTATCTTCATAATAATTAGTTCTGTTCAATAAATTTATTCAATATTTTCATATTAATTATGTCTGTTAAAAATTTTTATATTAATTATGTCTGTTAAAAATTTTTATATTAATTATGTCTGTTAAAAATTTTCATATTAATTATGTCTGTTAAAAATTTTTATATTAATTATGTCTGTTGAAAATTAACACAGTGTACCCGATAGATCAATGGCCCCTATTTAAGAGATTGCCGGCAGCTTGCAAAAAATTACCATGATTTCTACCCCCCCCCCCGCCAAAAAAAAAAAAAATCATGAAGAAACATTAAATAAATATATAAAGGGCAACTTCAAGTAAGAGTCCGGTCAGTCATTCAACAGTCAGTACTGTTTAAGTTAAATTCAGTAGTGCTGATGATGATGATGATCTCAGAATATCCCGATAAGAAATAAATTAAACATTTTAACAAGCTTGTGATTTTCAATAAATGTAACAACAATTATGATAAAATCATTAATAATCAGAATTATGCTACCATCAGCATTTCCTCATTGATCGAAGCAAAGATAATTAAATCTTATTTTCTAATTTAATGATTTTAAACAACCGATGAACGGCAATTATATCAATCATCATAAGATTATTAATCTAAAAAGAGAAGAGTTCAAGTTCAATTCAAACAACTAAATTCAAATGTTTCATTTTACTTTAGATCATTTTGGTTACGGTATCTTAAAATTAAACAGTTTATCATTAATTAAAATAAACTTGTAAAAAGTCCACGATCTGTATCATTCATATAGGTTTGAAATAAATTGTAATATTTAAATGATATTTAATTTTAGTAATGAGAACATACAACACGTGCGCGCCGGGCGCTTAGAATCAACGAATAAGAAAAAATATACAACATCAGATTCCAAATAATAGGTCGGTTCGGTTCTTATAGAAATAAATCGTCGTGATAATTGAATTTTACACTAAAATGTAACGTAACAGTAGAATCACGCTAACAATACCTCCCCTTTACACACACAAATCCGTGAGGGCACCACCAAATGTTACATTTATCGTAAATAGCTTTAATCACCTTTCATAACAACAATAGATTTATTATCATGAAATTTCACGGAACAAAAACAATAGTAATCTGTAAGAGAACCTATAATAGAAATTTATTTCTGTTTGCAAGCGAGAGAACTGATTTATTGTCTAATGATTAGAGAGAGAATCTATCTGCATATAATTTTATTGTGTACGTGATTTTGTAGAGATATCTGAAGTGACAGCGGGGAGAAAGAAGAAGACAAAAAAATGAGGTAGAATAGAATTGAGTATATTTTGTAAAATCAGTTATAACAAAATGTAGGTTAAAGGTTTTTTTTTGGGGGGGGGTTGCTATTGACTGAGATTGAAAAAAAGATGAGAAAGCGATAGAGATATTCTCTCTCTCTCATAGAGAGAGAGAGGGAGAGAGAGAGAGCACTCACTTCACTCAGCAGCCAAAATAGAAAGAAAATACCCTTAAAAAACATTGAATATTTTGATAGTTGTTTTTATTATAACCAGGTTCAGATAATTAAAACTAAGATTACTTCTTTTTTTATGAATTATGTTTAATTTTTTTTTTCTAGAATGAATTTTAAACCCGAGGTCTTTATTAGAAATCCAATAAATCTTGGACGTTGTGGGACTGAAGGAGGAGGAGGACACGGTGATAACAGTGTAAAAGCGAGGAAAAATAAAATCGAGAAAAGAGAAATGAAATGCCCCAGATTCGTCGTTCACACTTAATATTTTTGGTAGCATGACAAAAGTAAACCTCAATATAAATAATATCACTATAATGATAGTTAATATAAGCAATATTAATTCAACAAGTAAAACAACAAATGTAGACTTACGTTCAGGAAGTTAAAAATAGAAAGACTAAAATAATTTACATGTGTTTAGAGTGAGTGACATTATTATGAATTTGTAAAAATCGACCCATATGAATAATCACGTGTTTTGTTTTGTTTTTTCACTGAACATACGCAAAATTAAATTCATTTTAGATTACGTGTTTATTTCACAATTATAGACAAACCTTTTCTTCTAATCGTAAAAAAAATCCTAATCATTGTTTGAGAAAGAGTTCACGTTAAAATTAAAAGAAATGTGAAAGGTTTGTAATAAAAAATAGTTCGTTAGTAAAACAGTACACACTAATAAGAAAATTGATTTAAAGAAACATTTATTTAAAGACCAAAATGGTAAGAATAAAATCAGCTGGTTGTGTGTGTGTCTGGCTGGACTTTGACTATATTGATTTTTTTTTTCTTTAGTAGATTAAAAAAAAAATCAGTCAGCATACCAACAACACCACACCAGCAAATAAATACGTTCAAAAAAGGTGAAAACACAGAGAATCAATATTAATCAATCAGTTCAGTTCAACTAAATGGAAAATTCAAAATTCTTGAAACTTCGTAAAGAGACTACAAACGTGTTATTAAAGAATAACCTATTTCTTTTAATCGGTCGTGGTGTCGTTGTTGCCGTGTGTATGTCAATAATGGAATAAGATTTTTAGAGAAAACTAACATTGCGCTAATTATCTTTAAAATTAAAACATTTGTTGTTTACCTATTCCTATAGACGAATAAAATGCTGTATTTGCAATTTGAGCATTCAATCGAATTTAACGAAACTTAAATATAACTAAAAAGATTTTTTTAATCATGCTTACAAAAAAGAAAGAAAAGTAAGGGTGTACGTTTTTGGTGCGTGTGCAAATGATGCGATTAAAAACATCAATATTTTTAATTAAAATAATAATAAAATCAATGATAAATTAAGTGAACCGTAAGCGAATAACGCGATAGTGCTCTCTTCTTCGCTTCTTCCAAACCCTATTTTCGTAAAATTAAACAGTTTTTAAATAATTTCTACTTCTTACAAAAGTGAGTAAATTTAAAATAAATTAAGCATTATTTTACATAATCATTAACTCAATTCTAAAAAGTTTTAAAAATATTTTTAAACTGAATGAATTCAATTAATTGAACTGCAAGTATTTAATTTTTTAACAAGTATTAAAAAATTTTGAGTTTAAGTGGTAAAATGATAAAAAAGACCCGTTCGTTATTTTACATATATTTTAGAGATTCACATAAAAATTTCGTTTAAATTTTTTTTAAAGATTAATTTAAACCTTTAGAATCTATTTGTCAAGGGAAATTAAATACTTGTTACATTCTAAAAGGTTGTTCACATGTCCCGGGGTCCCCCTATGGCAAAAAGAAAGATTTTTTTTAAAAAACATCTAATGGGCATATTTTACTTCAACTCGACCCTAGTAATAGTTTATTTTGATTCATATTTTTAAATAAAAGTATCAGGTTTACCAATAAAGTTAATTCGGAGTAATAAAAAATAAATCTAATCTACAGGCATTTATCTAAACTGACTCGAACGAGGGTTAAGCGTTAAAGTACAAAAAGGAGCGAGTTAGCTTAAAATGTCCCAAGTTGAATATAAATAACTCACACACACATACACAAAAATGTTTATAAAATCGGGGTTCAGTTTCATTTCACATTCATCTAGTTAATATTTTTATTTATTTATTTATTACGAAAAAAATAACCAAAAGAAAAATACAACCTTTAATGTCAAAATAATAGAAATAAAAGAAAAAAAAATTCTAAATAAAAAGAGAGAGACTTTGATTTTTTTTTCACCATAAAAAATTAATAAAAATATTCGTATTTATTTCCATAGTTATTTATTTAGTTATCTACCCCCACGTTTTGTTTTTGTTTTTAATCCCTTAAAAATTAGAATAATACGAAAAGAAAATATTTTTAACAGGTAAAAAATATTTGTTTTTCTATTTTAGTTCGCTGTTTTTGGAGGTTGATATCGTAATGAATTCTTTCAACTTTTAAGGGGAAAAAAAATACGAGGAGACCCTACTTTAGAAGCCAGTTTACATCACAAGACAGAAACACAAACAAGCCCTCTGCAATAAAAAAAAAAAGCAAACAAACATCGAGGAAATAATATTCTGGCTAATAGAAATATAAATAAAATATTTTTTAGGTACTTACAACATGACAAGCCAAGAAGGTAGATCTGAAGGGACCCTAGTCAGGCCCTTTTCACTACAATCGACCATAGATCCGAGACAGGAGCACACGGTTGGACATTGATCGTGGACCACTCGGGTCGTGCTGGAAACTTTTGTGTGTCTTGTTTTGTTTATGAATATGTCCAGGTTCGATCCTGAGCCCGTTTGGCTGGCTAGAATCGGCGGGGTCCGTTCAAATAACAAGAGAAATACAAACACCAACAAGGGGCGACACATACGTGCCAGCGTCGCCGCCATGTTGGCTGTTGTCAGCACAAGTTATATCGAAATGAGCGGCGGTAAGAGCAAAGCTGACTATTGTGGTAGGAGGAGCAACCGCCGCAGGGAGGTGAGGGCAGAGCAAAATGCGTAATCGTGGTGGGAGGATAACAGAACAGGGCAAAAACGTCTCAAAGGAGAAGCGGCCAGAGCAAAGTTTTGAACCGTGGTAGGAGGCCACACTCAAAGTATTACTCGTTAAAAAATAATATTGAAACAATATCTCCGAAGACTTACAGTTTAAATAACAAAATGATAATATCGATATGATATTTATATAGATTTAAATATATATATATACATCAATGAGGGGAAAATTAAGTTTGTATTTATTTTTTAAAAGAGTCGTGGTAGGAGTATAAGTTTTGTAGACAGTAAGAGGATTCTGGTAGTGGCGGGAAGAGTATAGATTGTAAATGTAGTTGGAGGCTGATAGAGTAGGAGTCTGAGGGTTCAATAAAAATACTGAAATACAAGTAGATCAGACATACGACTAGTTAGCATGTATATATAAAAAATAAAATTGTTTTTGCTTAGTTATTTAAATAATAATAATAATAATAAAGAAAATGCCGTCTTCAGGCTGCAAAACCCTGTTAACAAGTCGGTTAGCCGATTCTGCAAGGGTTTTGTCTTTCTTTAACAACCCTCATGTTTTACTCCACAGGGTTGTTAAAAAAAGAAAGAAACGCAAATAAGCAAGGTACTAATCTTCAATGCGTGTGTGATTTTCCCCCACTTTTGCTTTTTTTTTTTTAGTAGTATTCACAGAAAAAAAAAATCACGTAAAGGCCTGATTATTGGTGGTGATAATCATCATCACCATGATAAAAGTCCTCGCGGGTCATAGATAGACATTGTTTTTTGGTGTTTTTAAACTGCTCCAAATTTGTTTGTGTTTTTTATTTCGTTGTATTTTTTCTCTCTCTCAACAAGTTTAAAGTCCAGGACTGACTGGTTATTAAAGTAATAGCTTTCAAGTGTATATAAAAACAGCCGGTCTATATGGCTATAGTGCTTTACTTCGTCCTTCCGCTTTGAGAGAGCACATAGAGTTCAATTGTGTGTACGAATGTGTTTTTAGCACTTAGGGTACTTATTTACTATAGTCCCGTAGAGAGAGGGGGAAATCTCTACTGAAACGAATGGGGCACTCACATCACTCCTCTTGTTATATTCCGATAGAAGAAGTAGGAGGAAGAGCCGTCCTTAGCCACAGGCGCGTTATTGATACAATGAGTGAGGAGGGAGCACTGGCTGTAATATGAATAGAGAGGGGTGAAGAGAGCGGGACAGTACAGAGAGATGCGACTTACGACAATATTCAAGTAAATAGATAGAAACAGCCAACTGAAAGAGAGTTAGTCGATAGATTAAAAGAATATAACTGAGGGGGTGTGAGCTAAGAGGGAGAAGACGAGAGAATAGTTAGACAGACATAGTCGGAGATGATTCGCGCACTGGTGAAGGTGAGAGGAGATGCGCACTTATGACGGGATCGGATTAGGGAGGGAGTGTTCGATATAGAGCAAGTTAATAAGGAGGGGGATTGTAAAGTAAATAATGATGGTAAAAAGGATATGTTGTAAGGAGGGGGTTAAAAGGTAAATAACGGAGATGGAAGGAGAAGAAAAAAAAAGATAGCTGTAAAAGTGATACGATCAGTGCGAACGGCGCGGAAAGTTATGAGAGTGATAGAAAGATAGATTAGGAGTGAGTGGGAACATGAGTTGGTTATGTCGATAGAGAAATATTTAATGTGGGAGGGAGCGCGGGCACAGCAGGAAGGGTTCTCTGCTTACAGAAGCCAAGATCCGACACTTGATAAAGTAGAGAAAACACACACGGGAAATTTGAGGGCTCTTTTTTGTTGTTTGTTTGTTTGTTTTTCTTATGTTATTTTTTTTCTTCCTAAACGCTGGGACTTTGATTTTCTTCCATAAAGTTGCGCTACTTTCGCTATTTTCCAGTACGATCTTTTAAAAATTTTGTTGGATACCACTGGCATTGACTACAAGAGTTTTTACCGAATTTTTCTTCTACTTAAAAAAGAACAAAACAAAAAAAAGAAAAGGAAAAAAAAAGGAAAAGATTTATACGGAACTTCTTGTTGCCTTTTTTTTTTTTAAGAAGAAAAAAAAAATTCTTGAAAATTTGTCCGTCAGTCGTCGTGCGCGTGCGTGATATATATATATATATTTCAGTTTTTTTTTTCTCTCTGATTTTCCAAATTCTGTTTTTTCTTTTTTTTTTTCTCAATCTTTTTTTTTCTTAAGTTTCTCCCATAAACACTGATTTCCAAAAGAAAAAAAAAAAAAAAAAAAAAAGAAAAATTTAAAAAAATAAAAATTAAAAAAAAAAAAATTAAAAAATGATACTTAAGAAAATTATTTATATTAAATATTTCTTAAAAGTTAATTCTTTTTTTTTTTTGGTGTAAATATTAACTAACTCCCATACATATATATTTACTTTCACCGATTTTTTTTTTTTTGGTTAAAACTTTCTGTTTAAAACACGTGTGTACAGTCCGACAAGTCAAGGAGTTGTGGCATGTAAATGCGCCGGACTTGAGATAGACATCCTTCCTTCAACAAGAAGCAAATGATATCTTACTCGTTTTCCAGACACCTTGCGTATAGAACCTCCGCCTGCTACACACCAATTGGCGCCGTCGATTGGTCCACCGGCGCCACGTGACTCTTACGTCATGGTCGCTAAAGTCGAAGTTTGAGGGGAAGTCAATATTTCAAATCTTTTGGTGGGAGGGAGAAGTAGAAATGGTGTTAAAATAATCTTTTATTATTATTATTTTAGTTACCTCGCGTTTTATAAGTTTTGTTTAAAAATAGTTAAAGTTGAGGAAAGTGGTGGAAAAGAAACAAGCGATAACTTTAGTCTATCAGTTGGGCTATTTTTTTTAAATTCTAGATATATCTGACTGCTTCTTGTCTGCGTGCCAGTGTGCCTGCCTGTCTGTCTACTTTTTTTTCTCTCTAAGTAAATATATCAATCCACCCTCCTTTTTTTTTCTTTTTCTTTCTTATCTAATCTCAATTTTCAGTCGTTCGTGTCTGTATTCAACTTGTATGTCCGTCTAAATTTGAATCTTAAACTTTATAGATCTATCAATTTACTTTACAGGTAGTTTGATTTACTTAGCGAAATAGCTTACTTGTTTCTCTCTCTCTCTCTCTCTAACTTTTCACATGTATCTATCTATATCTATCAACGTGTCTAACTTTTCACAGCTATCTATCTATCACCGTAAATATCTATCTAACCATAAATATCTATCGATCTAAACTTAAATATCTCTCTCTACCTCTCTCTCTCTCTCTCTATATATATATATATATATAACCACACACACACACAAATATATATACACACACACACAAACACACACAC
>JAUZSX010000033.1:1333344-1349824 GCA_034780655.1 Idiosepius hallami
AGAGAGAGTTTGGTAGGGGAAGAGAGAAATAGTAGAAGAGGAGTAAGGAGGTTGATAAACAATGTTTTTTAGCATGACCTGGAGTCACTTAGGTACATTCCTACAAATTTTATATGCTTAAAATATAAGGACAGTATTTTTATTTTTTATTTAGGATTAAATAAAATGTTGTAAAACATCTAATTTGAAAGAAAGTATATTTCACTTCTGGATTCAGATTTGTTAGAAAGCTGGTTATACAGAAATTTAATGAAATGTTGAAAATTTGAATTCTTAAAATATGAATTTTTTTTGCAGATCATGGAATAGCTTTTGTATTCTATAAAATTTATATTATATAAAATTAAATAAAAATATAATTCCCTGAAAATATATAATTTTATTCATTATTCTATACTTTTACGACGGCCTATATTCTTTATATATTCTATTGAAAATTTAATTACTTGAAAATTTGTAATTTAGCAACAAATTGAAAATATATTTAAAGTATATGTTTCTACTCTGACACTGTGTTTTTTTAGCTCACACTTCTGTCTTTATTTCGTATAACTGTCTTACTTTTAAAACCTAAGGACAATTATGTTAAAATATAGCCATTTACGAAAACTATTCAATTCACCTTAAAAATGGCCTTGTGCCAAACTTGGTTGTTGTTGTTCACCAAGTAAATATAATATAGCCATTTGATTTGAGAATTAAACCATTTGAAAGCATTAATTTTATGGAGAAGTTAAGGGCGGTAACTCTATCATAACTGCTGCTAGGTGGCAGCATCAATTAGAGCGGAAGGTGACAAAGCAGTTTTAGTCGGTTGGGATAAGATTTACGTTAAGTAGAAGATATGGTAAGTATTATTTAGACCCGGAATAGATTCTATATGTTTTTTTTTTTAAATCTTTCCCTATCAAACAATTTGTGTTTTGTTTACTTTGAAAATTATCCTAATTTCAGTGATTTGGGAGAGTAATGAGTTTGCAGTAATAGCTCTTGTTTATGTATTTTTATTAAGATTTTTTTTTTCATTTGAATTTTTTGATAAACAAAAAGTTATATTTTTATATAATTCATTATCATGAAACTTTTTTATTTTTCTATTTATATTTAATTATTCAAAATTTATTTCAATATCAATTTACAATAGTTTAGAATGTGTATTGTTTGTTTTGTTAGATTTTTATTCTTTAAAAAAAACAAGTTTTCTCTACCAAACAAAAGCCATCCAATGCCATCCATACCATGTTTCGCTTTCGTCTTTATTTTAAAACTCTATCAACTTACACGTACCAATCACTATCGATTTACAAAAAGTATTGTTTATTTAAGAGTTTTATTTCTTTATATGTACCTATTGGTGGGGGAACCGGTTAATTATACACGTTCGGGTGCCAATTATCAGCACCCGAGCAGGCAACGCCACTCCAGGATGAGAATAAAGCAATAATTATACATAAAAATTGAAAACTTGAAAATTTTCTTTTTTTTTTTTGGTATATATCTTTAAAAAAAATTATTTTACGTGGTCTCTACGCTGCTAATAACTTTTTTTTTTTAATTCAGAACATAATTTTCAATTTGTGAAACTTTTAACCAAGAAGATTAGGCATTTTTAAAAATCAATCCCCATTGTTTCTTTATTTCTTTCACGAGGAATAAAAAGCATTTCGTGTTTTTCTTTTAATTCTTATTTTTTGTAGAGGCTTCAAAATAACTATTTTATGTTGATAAGGTTGAAATAATTAGATTTTATTTTTAACCCAACAGTTATAATAAAAATATAACGAAACAATTTATACTTAATTTTTACTTAATTCTGACAATTTATTTTTCACTAATGGCTAGAATTTTCAACTTGTATCACATTTTGTGTTCTGTGATTTATTTTACATAAAATTGTGAACGTTAAAAAATGAATTTTATGTAATTAAAATTAGTCTTCTAAAATCAAATTATCTAAAACTGCAAACACCGACCGACCGGATTTTGTTCTTAATAATCAACATTTTAGAAATTATTTGATTTGTAGATTTCTGAGAAAATAAATCTCATCTTATGACCTCACCCTCATGTAACCCGGCAGTAAACTTGATTTTATTTGGTTTTTAGGTTAAAACTTAATTTAAATTTAAATTTCATTTTTCCCTTGTTTTAGGTTATGATATTTAACTTTTTCACAACCAATCAGCTTCTTTAATTTGGTCACGTGATAGAACGGTGTCAGACGAATAAACATATCTTGTTTTTAAAGTTCTGTCTAACTTTTCATAATGAAAAAAAAAGCATTCCGTTCAAATTTAGTTTATTTTTCTACGGATGTAGATTAAAAAATGTTAGTTACACTGAAAAAATTTAAACACGAATAAAAATGTAACCAAACTATTTATTTCTGAGATGGTTTAAAACACCACCAACACCACAACAAAAATACTACCTTTTTATAAAAATTTAAAAGTGTAATTAATTCTTCCTGTGATTTTTGTACTTAGGAATATTTCTTATTTTATAAATATTTTTTATTTAAGGTTAATAAATCTGTTAAATTTATCATACAAACTAACTCATTTTAATCGAAGTCCATGAGCTAAGTTGAACTTTTTAACTCTCTTTTTAGATTCTTCTTGTACTCCTATTCTAAAAGCATCCACTTTTCTTCTATCCTTTTCCTCTATTAATACTTTAAAAAATCCAATCACCAATAAATCATTGAAGGTAAAGATACCCAAACCATTAACCAAATTTTCCCAAAGTTGAATCTAAATTTGTAGAAATTCTAAGATCAACTCAATGAATTTATAGAGGGTTATATAAATTCTCTTTGTATTCAAAATTTGATTAGAGAACTGTATAAATCCAGCAACCCACAAAATATTTCACAAACCGAAATCAAATAAGTCAACTTTTTAAGATATTTAAATATATTTCCAGTTACTAAAACTGTTTTATTGAATAGAACATTTTTATTTAATACTCTCTAGCATAATTTGACCAGATAAATTTTAACCAGGTTTAATGTTAATGTTGACTCCTAAAAATAAAACAGTATATTGCTCAATATTGGCACCCTTGAGTGCTAATATGTATAATGTGTATATGTATAGATAATAATACATATTGGCACACCAGGGTGTGGATATAGTGCATCTAATCAAACAAATTATAAGTATTTTAAAAAACATTTTCCCAAACCTTTGAATATTTTGTTTTATAACAGTCTGTATAATATGTTTAGACTTAACACAAGTAAGCAGCTTGAAAATAAGCGAAAGAATTGTTTATTTTTGAAGATGAAATTACTATCTTTTCTTTTTTTTTTTTTTCCTTTTTTAATTTTAGGGTCAGAATCAGTCGGGAGCCTCGGGTGGTCAGGGTGGGGATAAGAAAGATGACAAGGTAAGTAATATAACCTTTCATAGCTTGTCCACATTAAAAAACTTTATTGATTGTATAAACAGTAACCCCTTAAGATTAAATTTACAATTTATCTTGCTAAAGATTTTACTATCATTAATCCTTTGAACCCCAACTTATCAAAATTACCAAGCAACCACTCAGTCGTTATATTAGAGAAACATATTAAAGCCAAAATATTGGTGTATATTTTTAAGCCTTATGTTGTCAGGGCCTATAGGCCTCTTAAGATCCAAAGGGTTAAGTGCAGTGATTTTTATTTGTTGTGATACTAATTTAGGCCAGCCAACCTAGAATAATATCTATCAAAATATCCCCTTTTTTTTAATTGTAAGCAATTGAAATGTAAAGAATTACAAGTTTGTTTTCTACTTTATTATTATCATAGATACAGAATTTTCAAATTAATCGATTATATAAGTTAATGGTAATTTCTAAAATTTTCATTATACTAAAGAGTTCAATCATTAGTTGTTTTCCTGTCCCTTTTTGGTCAGGTGTTTAAAAAACAATTAAAATTCCATATAGTTCATTGAAATAATATAACTAATGTTTCTTTCTACACCTATAAATATTAAAACTGTGTATATTTTCTTTTAAAACTTGAAATTTTGTCTTATACAATTTGATTTGTTTTTAGGAGAAAAAAAGGAAATATGAACCACCTGTGCCAACTAGAGTAGGAAAGAAGAAAAAGAAGTTGAAGGGACCAGATGCTGCCAATAAATTGCCTCAAAGTAAGGATTTAAGAAATATTATTACTATAAAGTTTGTCACAGAGTTTTTCTTTTCTAATATTTTGCTATAAATATAAAATCATGAATTTATTGTAGCATATTTTTATTAATAAACTCAGCACAAAAGTCCTAGTCAGCTTTTGATCTTGATTATGCTCAAAATGATAATATCAAGGATGTTTTTGCTTGAGAATTTAAATCAATTGCAATAATATTTACTAACATCTTTGTAAGATGATTAGGTTGATTGACTGGTTTAACGGCATATCAACCGTTGGGGATTATTTAATTTAATGCCTGTTTTTTTTAGGGTATTAATAATGTGTTTTGTCTTGTGTAAATATTGGTCAATGGTGTAGGTAATTGATTTTATAACATTTTTTTCTGAAAGTTTTTATTGGTCAATATACTTTTTTATGTTAAATCTTTTTCTTGACAGAATAATTTAATGAAACAATAGATATTTTTTTCATCTTTTAATTAACTTCCTAATTCTTTTTCTCTTTCTCCTGCTCCTCAGTCACCCCACATACAAGATGCCGCCTGAGACTTTTAAAACTGGAAAGAATAAAAGATTATCTTTTAATGGAGGAAGAATTCATCAGAAACCAGGAACGTTTGAAACCACAAGAAGAAAAGCAAGAGGTATTACTTTTTCTTCTCACCCACCTATTAGTTAAAAAGCGTAATATTTTTGGTCTCTACTTGTAATGTAATTCCTGTTTATATTCATTACAGAAAGCAACTTTTCTAGAAAGACTTGTGATGAAATTTGGTACAAATATTATTATAAATTATGTCCACTGTTGAATCAGTTCTACAAATTAACTAAAAAAAGGTGTTCAATAATAATTGCTCTTACTTTTTTTATAGTTTTTACTTATTTATTTAAAAGAAATGATTTTATAAGAAACAATGAGTTCAAGGATTATTGTACAATAATTTATATCTTATATTTGTTAAATGAATTGTTTAACAAACTGATAACATAATGTTCAATCATCATAATTACATTTTTTGTCATTTCTAACAATTTATTGCACAAAAAAACTTCTTTAGGAAAGGTATGAATCCTCACATTCCCTCCAGCTATGGGCTAAATAGTGCACATTGTGTTATTCAAAAATCTACAAGCAGACATAAACAATGTTTATAAAAATAAGATTGTTCACGGCATTAAAAAACCTAAAAAGGTTGATATGCTGTATAATAAAAACCAAATTTATTACCAAAGAGAAAAGCAAATTTACTGAGATTCAATTTACAAACATTTAATCAAACTACTTATATAATATTCATGAGATTAGATAGGTTGTTATGTTGTAAAAATGATAAACTGTATAATTAATTAGAATAATTTCTTAACCTTCCCTCTCCTCATAAAAATATTTTTGTACCCTATCAGTCAAAAATTATTTAGTTGAATTTAACGAAGCTTTTGGACTATATTGTAAGTTTGTTTGTATACATTAACTCTGCTATAATACCTTGATTAAAAACGGTTTTAATTTTTTTTTTTTTTTTCAGGAGGAAAGAAGTAAAGTTGATGAGTTGAGAGGCTCTCCAATGTCTGTGGGAACCTTGGAAGAAATCATTGATGACAGCCATGCCATAGTGTCAACTTCTGTGGGCAGTGAACATTATGTTAGCATCTTGTCCTTTGTAGACAAAGATCAACTTGAACCAGGATGTTCAGTTTTGCTCAACCATAAGGTAAGACAGCAGCAGTACAAAAATATTAATTAAGATAATGATACTATCAGCAATCCAATATAAATTCACTCTAGATTTTAATGATTCCATTAGATATAGAACCGTTTTTGTAAGGCAATAAAAAGTTGATGTCCATGTTATAATAATCAGTTAGATGAAATCAAGATGTGATGTATAAGCAAACAAGATTTACCTGAGTCGCTCAATAGGAAAGAAAAGAGAAGGGCTAGCAAACTCATTTATAAATTGCATGATGGGAGAAGCTGTTGTTTTTTTTGATAGTATGATAAAAAAGGTGGGAAAATATCTGCTCACCCACAGCTGCCAAGAAAGTGTCTTGAATATCTTCTCTTGGAAAGCATTTTGTTTTTCTACAGTTCTAATTGAGATTGTGCAAAGTGATATTTGTGGCAAGAGGCAAGGCTTGTTTGATTAGAAAGGAAAAATAAAAAGAAATGTACCTTCGTGTATCTATTAACCCTCTCCTTCATAAAATCCCTGAAACTGAATCCTAATTGTAAAAGCACACAAGAAAACTATATTATGTTGATTTCAGCAACATATATATAGTAATATTACAATCAAACCTATAAAATCTAGAAAAAAAAAGGGTTACTTGAATAAAAAGTGATTATTCCAGTTGAGGTGTTTTATTTGCATCACTGCTGACCACTTAGCGCAGGAATATGCTTCCGATCGAGACGCTCTTTGGCAGCGTAACAGTGAATGGCCTATAAAATGCCACCATTCCAATGTTCAGCCCTTTGGTGCTTTCTTGTGCACTCCCATAGCCCTCTTGTTGCTTCCTGTCGATACCTACCTACACGACTGTGGCTTTCAATTCCAGGTTGCCCTCACCAATCGACATCTTGTCTCTAGCAGGGTTCATTTTCCCAAGTGGATTATTATTTCATAATTGCCCAACTTAAAAAAAAACCTCATTGCCCTTCTGTTAAACCCCGTTAAAAAAACAGTTAAACAGTAAATTCAGTCCTGCCACTGAAAATAAGCAAAGGCCTCGATTCAATATCAGGATTGTCTTTTTTTTTAAGTGTTATTGAATTTACCAATAAATATTTATCCAATTTGGCAATCTTTTGCAAATAAATTGTGCAAAAAGCTTTGATAATTCATTTGTATGTAGTAGCTATAAATCCTCAGACAATGTCCTTTGTGCAAAATTGTATTGTTAGTCTAGAAACTAGGCAATATGTGTAGATGCAAAGATGCCAACTGATTTTAATTAGAAAGTATTTAATATGCTACACAATGAGAAACGACAAACTTGACAAGTGATCATCCGGATTCAAAGGCAAGACAGGTAGAAATGATTTTGTAGCTCACTTGACAGACAGCCGACTTTACCTACCTAACTATTTTGTGTTTTATAGATATATGTACAACTATTGACCATAATTGAATAGTGTTTTTACACAATTTCATGAGTCCTTTCATGAAGTAATTGTGCAATTTAAAGGACATGTATAGCTAGAATAATGTATTAATATATTAAGCTTTCATGAATAGAATATTCTTTTTGGCTTGGTTTATTACATTTAAACATTTTCATTTCAACTGTACAATTTCAAATCTATATTTTGATTTTTCCATGTTCTAATTATCACACGTTACAGTTAATGGCTGTTTTCTTTTTTCTAATGAATTCATGCAAAAACAAATAGGATTAAGTTGATTCTACTTAAAATTACTTACATATCATTAAAAGAAATTTGTAGATTGCCCCCCAAAAAAAACGAAAAATTGAGTGATTTGTGTTTCTTGTTTTTTTATTGTTTTAAAAAAATTTTTTTTCAAGTTATGAAATAATTTGTTTTTTTGTTTAGGTCCACGCTGTGGTTGGTGTCCTTTCCGATGACACTGATCCTATGGTTACCGTCATGAAGCTGGAGAAGGCTCCACAGGAAACATATGCAGACATTGGAGGCTTAGATTCTCAAATACTTGAGATTAGAGTAAGGAAAAAAATAAGAATTATTATATTGTCCAATTATCTCAAATTACTGCAGAATAACTGTGATCCAAGGAGAGGAAAAACCCATTTTGTTATGTTTCATTCATACAATTCTACAAATAAGTCCTCCTCTTGCTAGGATTGAAACCAAGCTGAAGCGGTATCAGTTTGGGCCTTTAATAAGTTGAGGCCATTAAGTTGAAACTTTTGCTTCTATATATATGTATAATGCAATCTTATAATGGAAATATATTCCAACAGTATATTTATAAATAGTTTTAAGGAGAATGAAACAGCTCCATGGGAATCTTATTTTTGTCTTTACCATTATTTTGTATTTAATCTGTCATTTATTTATAAATATATATATATATATATATATATATATATATATAAAGAAAATAAAACTATTAAAAAAAAGATAACTTCATTTTTTTAAATCAAGTATGTTTATCTAAATATACTGAACAAATATACAGGGTGTCCAAAAGTCACTTGAAGCGTGAAGATTTTGAAATAAGGGGTCAATATGCAGTTCAAATGCAAGAACTTGCCTGAAATGACCCCAACTTTCTGAAAAAATTATGTCAGATAAAGCTTATTTTTATTTAAATGGATTTGTTAACAAACAAAACAGATTTGGGGGCTCTGAAAATATAAGGGCAATTCATCGATTCTTCAGTGACTTTTTGGATACCCTGTATATCTATTTATATACACACAAACTCACATGTAAACATACTTATTAGAGATGAAAACTTGAGTTTTGTATTGATTAAATATTTCTTAAACAGTTTATAAATTCTATCATTTGTAGGAATGTGTGGAATTACCTCTGACGCGTCCTGAGTTATATGATGAAATGGGAATCAAACCTCCTAAAGGCGTTATTCTTTATGGTGCACCTGGAACAGGTTAGCAACAACAATTCTGAATTCTTCATAGAACAAATTGGAAGAATCTTTTGAAAGAAAAACATTTCATAAATATTCTTTAAATGACCTTTATAAAATTTAGAAAATCATATTTGATTGAATACAGTTTCAAACTGTCAGGAGAGGGAAGTCTATTTGGCTCAGTGGGTAGGCAGCTGGACTTTAGAATTATAGTATATGTGAGTTTGAATCTGTTGTTCCATTTTCGTTCATAATTGGACTAATAATACCCTTGGGAAAGATATGAATCCTACATTCCCTTTATGGGTTAAAAATCAAACATTGTATTATTCCCCCCCCAAAAAAAAACCTGTGTATACATAAAAAAGATTGTTCTCGGCATTAAATGACCTCAAAAAATTGATATGCTATAAAACAAACTAACAATCAAATCAAACTCTCCAGAAGAGTTTTGTCAATTTACAGTACAAAATATTGTATAAAAAAAAAAATAAAAAATAAAAAAAAAAGTATTTTTCTTCCTTGTGTTCCAAATACATAAAAAGTGTTTCTTTTTTTAAGTGATTTATTGTGGTTTATAAGGGTTGAACCCAAAATAACATTATTTGCTAAATAAATAGTCACTTTTTGTGTATCGTTCCATTTACTATATTAAGAGAGAGGAAATTCTATAATTAACTGATTTTTTTTTAAGAGCACGTAAAATAGGCTTTGTGCCAAACTTGGGGGTGCTCACCAAGTAAATATCATAATTAACTGCTTTTTCCATGAATTAGTTTACAAAAGGTTGACAGGTTGTTTAACCCAAGCAAACCAAACCAAAATGTCAATTAGTCTGTATCTTAAAAATTAACTCTAATAATTTTTTTGAATTCCCTTTTTACTTTTTCTATGACTGCCAACCTTTATTTATTTTATGGCATAACATTTTTTATGAAGATGCAGTTTCTATCATTCTATCTTTTACCACTGCTCCACCTTTGCAATTTAGAGAAATATGGCAGTTAAAATATTCAACATTTATGTTACATTTACATTTTTAGTACATTTATATATTATTCATCATAGAAATGTTCTTTAAGTTTTTATATTTTTAATTTTCAATGAGAAATTACTACATTTTTTTCTTATTTCCATTTTTAATGAATTTTAGGGAAAACTCTATTGGCCAAAGCTGTAGCTAACCAAACATCAGCTACATTTCTCAGGGTTGTAGGATCAGAATTGATTCAAAAATATTTGGTAAGTTTTTTTTCTTTCTTCTTACTTTTTCCTTTCCTGTAATTTTTCTCATTTTTCAAATTCCTGTACCATTTTTTTTTCTAAAAAAAAAAAATAAACAAAACAAAAAAAATCATTGTTTTTCATTCAGGGTGATGGTCCAAAACTTGTACGGGAATTGTTTAGGGTAGCTGAAGAACATGCACCTTCAATTGTCTTTATTGATGAGATTGATGCTGTAGGAACAAAAAGGTAAGTAATTCTTTTTTAATTTTATTATTTTTATCCTCCTAGAAGCATTGCTCGGGCACAAGGGTCTTGATAATAAGATAAAGAACCCTATTATATAGGAAAGCAGCAATAATAATAATAATGATTATAGAAATGATCATTTCAATCAGAACTTTGCCAGAGTTTAACAAGTAGCATGTGGACGGTTAAAAGCTACATTGATTGAAATGTGAATATTATAATCTACATGAGATTAGTAATTGAAATGAGATCAATTATTATGACTCACTTTACAAATTCGAAAATATAGTAAAAGTTCTAAAAAATGTTTATTTTAATCTATCAATATTTTGAATTGCTATTCTTTTTACCTCTAAGATTTATAAGCAATAAATTAAGAGTTTTATTTAAAAAACTGCAGGCATTTTACACTGTAAACAAGAAAATATGTTAGTTTCAATGTTAAATGCCATATTGTACAAAATTTAAGGATAAATTTAAATAGATATTTCTATATTTTTTTTGTTTTATCATATCTTTGAACATTCTAATTTTAATTAGAATTTTACAAAAACATATTCTTTAAAAAATAGTATTTGTGTTTGTTTTTTTCAAAATTAATGTTCTGTCCTTTCTGGAAGCTTTTTTTTGTTTAAATTGTTTTAAGAGTTTTATTAAGCTTACCTACTAACAGTTATCTTAGAAAGACTTAGGCATTGGGTTTTTTTTTTTTTTTTGTTGGTTGATTTAATTTTGATATCCCTTTTTTATTATCTAGATATGAATCCAATTCTGGTGGTGAGAGAGAGATTCAGAGAACTATGCTGGAACTGCTCAACCAATTGGATGGTTTTGATGCCAGAGGGGATGTCAAAGTAAGTTCTTGAATCATTTTCTTTTTAGACTTCTCTTAATTTAAACCTACCCTCTGTCTGTACAGAACAAAAAAAATGAATATTTTGATGCTCACTAAAACAATAACACATTTCATATATATATATATATATATATATATATTTATCCACACACACTGACTTATTTCATTAAAAAATCTTTTTTAGTAAATCTTTAGAATAAAATCTGGTTTTAATACAACCTTTACCTAATGAATAATCTGAAGAAGTTCACTTAATTGAAAAAATAATACCATAAATTTTTTCAAATTCAATAATTGATTTCGCATGAAATGACCCACAGTGAGTGATATGCCATTAAACTAACCATTAAACCCAACCAAACTAAAAACAAATATCTTAAAAATGACAAAAGCACCAAAAAGACTTTCAATTTTTGAAGATTAGTGTAAGTATATTTTGCTGCTATTTGAATAATGTGAAATATTAATTTTTTTTCTTTTTTTTAATCTATTTCAGGTTATTATGGCTACTAATCGTATTGAAACCTTAGATCCAGCTCTTATTCGCCCTGGCCGTATAGATAGAAAAATTGAATTTCCCCTCCCTGATGAAAAAACGAAACGTCGTATCTTCACTATCCACACCAGTCGAATGACCTTGGCTCCAGATGTCAACATTGATGACTACGTTATGGCAAAAGATGATTTGTCTGGAGCTGACATTAAGGTTTGGAATAATTGATTATATTAATTATGTAACAATAATCTTTAAAGGCATTAACAGAGAAAATCTTATATAGATTACACTGGTCAACAACAAATTTGTTGTGCGTGTTTTTTCAGATGATTTAAGACAAATCTGTTGTACTGAATCCAAAAATCACATCGGTTTTGCTCAATCAGGTCTAGTTTTTAAGCTATGGCCACATTTTTTTTTTTAGGCTTTTCTTACATGTATGCATGTGTGGAGCATTTTAAAAAGAAATTGGTGAGGGAAAAAAAGGCATGTTGAATAATTGTTTTGATTGGAAATAATTATTTTAATGACCAGAAGTATTCAGGTCCAATTGTTCTGGGTGATGATATGCATTGACAAAAATCAGCTGAAAATACCATAAAAAAATTTAATTGTTTTTTTTCACATCATTTGATTTCTTTTTTAAATCAACTTAGCAAAAAAGCCTGACCTAATGGGGAGAAAAGGATGCCATTTCCTGATTCAGTAATGCAAAAATACCCTAAATCATTTGTAGAAATCTAGACAACATTCAAAAAATAAAAAAACTGTTGCCCAGTGTTATTTAGATTAAACGGACTTTTCTTCTCAGCTTCACTGTATTATGCATGTTTCAACTAATATGCACTCTTGCTTTCTTCAGGTGTTCAATGTCTGAAATATTGTATATTATATTTATTTGGTCAAGCACAACCCGAGTTAGGCACAAGGCCATTTTTATGTGTTCCTTATACCTGAACCTTTTGCATTCAGTGTTGCCCTTCACCTAGATGAGTTGTTCTCCTGAGTTAACAAACCTCATCTGCCCGAGGCAGCTACAGGTGAATGTGATAGATTTGACTTGGATTTGAACTGGCGTAATACAATTCCAGAGTCCAAGCTTTTACCAATGCTTCACCCTTGCTGCCCTGAAATGTTGTCTATATTACAATAAAATTATAAACAAAAATCTAAGTAAGCAAATACTGATAATTACATAAAATTTCAAATATTCTATTACACTTTTAAAGAGTTCTTTTTCTAAAAGTTTAGTTGTTTAACTTTTTAAAAAGAAATATTTATTTTCTTTGAATTCATCCATGCACGTTTCAATCTATCTTGATTATTTGTATATTACATGTATACTTCAACATTGAATGTTTAATTTTCCTTTAGGTGTATAGTCTATAATTTTACATATGCCGAAAAGTTTTTATTTTGAGGCCATTTTATTATGTAGAAGCTTTGCCGTATTGGTGTGAGCAAGGAGAATGACTAAATAACATACAAATATTTAAAGGCTTAGATGGAAGTCATTCTTAAAGTGGGATTTAGCTTCATCAACATGTTTATAGAATGATTTGTATATTACTTGGTTTGTCTTCCAAAAGTTCATATTAATCATCAAACAAGAGGTTTACATTAATGATAATTAAGGCAAACTATTATTCTTATAGCGATGCATAGTTTTTAGAAAAGGTGTTTTATATACAGTCCAAAGAAAACTCTCGATAGAATAATGTATTGTTTAAAAATTGGGTCATGGCTAAATATATTTGAATGTATTGCGACCTGAGTGTCTGTCAGATATAGAGTTCAATTCAAACTTTTTTTTTCTTTTTGTTTTGTTTTTCTGTCTATTATGTTTAAAGATATCCTCTCTGTTATTCTTGCAGGCCATTTGTACAGAGGCTGGTTTGCTAGCTTTACGTGAACGAAGAATGAAGGTGACTAATGAGGACTTTAAGAAAGCTAAAGAGAATGTACTTTATAGAAAGAACGAAGGTACACCAGAGGGACTTTACCTTTAGATAGTTTCTGCTTTTGTCCATTGTATTTTTTTTTTTTGTTTAATTTTTTTTGTTTTTTTTTCAAAATCATCTAAGTAATAAATTACTCCGCTATTACTGAACCATTTTGACTTTTTTTAAAAAATTTACTTAAAGAATATTTAATTTACTTTAACACCTGACTTACTCACCCACTTCAAATAAAAATAATTTCTTTCAAACTTTCAGTCCAAGGTATCCAGTTGTTTTGTCTTTTATATGTCTATTCATAAAAAATTAAAAAACAAATATGGTAGAGTATTTCTAAGAAATATTGTATAGAAATTCAAATTTGAAAAAATAAATATTCTTAAAAAAAAATAAGCGCAAGAAAACCAGATTGGTTAATTCCTAATAGAAAGTAAAGCGTAGTAAGAAAAACATGATTTTTTTTTTTTACTTAATGATGTTTTTTCTAACTACTATGTCAACTACCAAGATGAGGACAAAAGTCCACAAAAAAAATTAATGCTAAGATTATGAAACCTCATCTGAAGAATAAAAATACAAAAAAGAATACAGTCTGGACCTATGAAAAAATATCAATCGATCTTGACCAAAATGTTAGCTATTGAAGGCTGTAGAATATTCTATTCTTTTAGTTCATGTTGACTGTAAAGATATTCCTCATTTTGAACAGTTGTTGATGTGTCATAAAACTCTAAGCAAACCTAAATGAATTTTGATGGTAAGTTTGATTTAGAAGTTCTTCAATTCAACAAGTGTGCTTTTGTGAACAGAATTGGGTTCCAAGGTTCGGGAGGAAGTGAGTCACTCACTCGACAAAAGCGCTGCAAAGTCTCGACTAAAAATACTAGCAACACGAAATACTTCCTCACTTTTTTCTCCACGGTGTTTTTGTAGGGACTTTTCCCACCTTTTATATCCTTCTATAAAAAAACTTCTCCCATCATGCACCGCCTTCCCAAGATGCCCTTTGGGTGCATAAATAAGCTGGGCATCCTTTCCTGAAGAGCAATAATGCAGGTAAGTCCTTTTTCTTTTTCACATGCTCCACAAGAAAAGTTAAGAGACTGAAATTCACATCAGCCAAAAGACATCACAATAATCCTGGAACTCTTTAGGGATACAAATGGATTTTTATCAAAGAAAATGCGACCAATTAAATGTGTGTGTGTCTTCATAAATGCCTATTTATATACTTATTAAAATCACATCAATATGGTTGTATGAGACCCAACATTATGTAGAAAATCTATTGGAAAAATGAAACTGCAATAGTTAATATTTTTTTTTAAAAGAAACATTCTGTCTATACATTGAGCCTTTCAGAAAATAAAACCACAATAATTATTTAAAAAGAAGAAAAGCATCAGGCCACTAAAACTTGCATACATAATAAGCTTCCTTAAACCTTTGAACCCTAACTTTGCAAAATTACCAACTAGTCACTCAGATTTGTTCTATTAGATGACTATAATAGGGAGAAAATATCGGTGTGCTTGTTTTTGCCTTAAGTCACTGAAGACGATATATCGGCCCTGTAGGGTCGAAATAGTTAACTGCCTTATTTACATTTTTGATAGTATTAACTATATTTAAGCTTTATGTTGAGATTTTTTATATAACTTTTTTCTTTTTTTTTAGTTTAAGCTATAAACAATCCAAACTAAACAAATCAATTCACAGCATTAAATGACCCAATGAGAGTCGATATGCTGGTTAAATAAACCAACCAACCTTATATTAAGAACAAGCCTGGGTTCTTTGGAAAATGTAATATTGAAATGTGAAGCTTGTTTTCAGAAATATCCTTAACCAAATGTAGCTATGATAGAATTATTAACCATTTACTACCCAATGTTCCATTCCTGGAATGAAATTTTAAGGACTCTTAATACAAAGAAGAAATCATTTGAACCTTGAAATTGCTGCAGAGAGTCTATATTTTCACTTCGTAATACATATTTTTAAATTCAAATTATTAAAAAAAATATATAATAAATTAAAAAAGACCAGAGACCCTTTTAAAAGTTAATGTATCGAGTCCACTGTAATTTTCCATAAAGCTAAAGTTTCATGTATGGTTCTGATTTGATACGAAAGCTATTGTTTGATAATAAATTTGATCCTTAGCTTTTAGGATAATTATTTCCTAATACTAAAGGCTATCTTATGCCTTTTTATAAAAGGCCTAATTGAGCCTGTAGTATTAAAAAAATTGACTGAATTAACCAAAAATGGTTGAATGTAGCTTTGGCAGAAGAGAGATGTGACTTGGAAAATTTTATAAATAGGACAATACACAAATGTCATCATGTATGTGTGGATGAGAGTCACACATAAGACATGAAAAATTTTCTGTTTATTTTAAAATTAGATTTTTATTTTTCCAATTGTAAACTTTAATGGCATCTTACATCTGTAAGGGGGTGCCGGTGTGCAAATAAAACCGTAGAGGGGAAGGCCCTGAAACGGTTCACATTCTCTCCTGAAGACTTATATATTTGAATTCTTATGCTGTGTATTACCCAAGACATTCATAGACTTAGGGAAGTAGTATGCAGATTGGATGTAAAGACTGTTCAAAAAGTTAATTTTTTTAGTAAGTTTCAACTATTTTCACAGTAATTTTCTTCTTTGATCCTTAGTTTTTAGGATAATTAAATCCTTAAATAGAAGCTACAAAAGACCCAAGGATAACAACAAAACACATTCTACTTGAATATAAAAAAAGTACAAAAGCATCCAAATATTTTTAAGCAACAATTATTGCCAAAATGTTCAAAAAAATTGAGTAGATGTGTTGCATGCCTCATGAGAGCAGCAACAACAGGTGCAACATATCCCCAAGGCTCACAGTTATTACTAGTGCTAAATTCACAAACTGATGATAAACTCTTTGAACATATCAGGCAGAGCTGCTAAGACAAATGGACTA
>JAUZSX010000033.1:1365175-1401651 GCA_034780655.1 Idiosepius hallami
TCAGCAGTTCCAAAAAGTGTGGATGGTGCTACACAAGCCTTCACCACTCTAAACAAATCCCTGTGTGGTAGTCTGACGACCATACATGGTTTGATGACCCTCATAAGTCGAAATCGACAGGAGGGTCCATCATATATATTTATATATTTTTTTAATCAGAGCCCTCAGTTTGTATAGAAGGGTTGCATTTTCTAGGTAGAGGGGCTGCAATGTGCTTTCTGCATGAAGTACACAATGTTGCAAGGCATGGCACTGATCAAAATGCAAATATAATCTTAGTACAAATGATTAATATGAATAGGTTTGCTGTAGATTATTTTACGATTCAACTATAATTATCTCACATAAAACCTTTGAAGCGTCCAAATGAATTCTTTGGTTTTAATTTAGGATCTAAAAAAAAGCATCAAATTCTGTTTTCTTGGTTAATAAGGATTAACTCTTAGCCATTTTCCCCAGAGAATTCTTTTGACATTAATTCTTTAAGGACATTATTAGAATAACTTTTCTCCTCTTCTGAGACACAGAAAATCTATTTTAAGTGCTAAATCTTACAGAATCACCAAGGTTAAAGACATTGGAATCGGTTGTTTAAGAGGAAAGCTTTTCAAAAACTAAGATATATTAATGATAATAGTATATCCAAGTATATATATATATATATATATATATACATATTAATCTGTAAGTTATATTTATAGCTCAATATCAGTGGTAGAGTATGTATATTAGTTAAGCGTAGACACAGAGTCATTGGCCTTTGGTGACTGTCAGTTTCTCCCCTACGTATGCATTGCATAATGAGAGTTATAGTTAGACTCTATAACTGATATTGAACAACCTAACAATGATATAGGTAATTTTACTCTACAGATATATTACATACACACACAGAGAGACATACACACAATGTATTATTGTTATCTAACACTTTTTCACATAATTTTACTAAAAAAAATTGGTTTAGATCAAGTATTCTAGTTATATATTGCCATTTTCCTCTACATATATATTTATTTAGCAATTCTCATTACATGAATTAAAATTGAGATTATGTTATTTTTGTTTTGATTTATTATCTGGAAAGTTTAAACGTTTAACTTTTATTTCAATATCCAAAAATAAAAAAAAACATCTAACCAAGAAGCAAGGTGCAAGTACATCTCAAATGGAAAAAAAAAAAAAAAAATTAAAAAAAAAAAAAAACTGGGAATAGAAATTGAAATGTATATATTCAAATAAAATATATATTCATCAATCACTTTTACCCTCTTCATTCCCGATATTCCAGCTATAAGGTCCAATATACACACACACCTGTTGAATCCCAATAAGTTTTCAACTATTTTTCTTATGGGTTTGAAACACCTGGCTTTCAACTAAAAATTAAAGTACTTAACATTGTATGTTTGAGGAGACATGTGGCTATGTGCAAAAACAGTGTTCCTCATCCGGCTCCGATTAATCCTATCAAGATAATGATTTATTTTTTATGCCATGTTTGTTGTCGTCACCCTAATAGATTAGCTGCTGGTCTTCAAAGTCACTTGATGACTCATAGGAGGGGCAGGGGTAGCTTGATGCAGGAGACAAATCCTGAGGCAGAAATCATCTGCTAAGATGCTGCTATCATCATGGTAGGTAAATCATTTAAACTGATAGTTTGATCAGCAGCACTGGAATTGACCTTTATCAGCTGGGTAAAGGGGAGAATAATACTATCTATCCCTGTCTGAACCACCTTCTCCTCACACTATCATGAACCCAAAGATTAATTAATTTCAATTTTATTAAACAACCTTGGGGGGCATTTATTTGGCCAGGTGGATAGGCAATCGTACTTCGAAATCGTAGTATGCGAGTTTGAACTCCATTTGTGTTCATAATTCGACTAATACCCTTGGGACAGGTATGAATCCCCATATTCCCTCCAGCTAAGGGTTCATATTCCCTTCAGCTAAGGGTTAAATAGCAAACATTATGTTATTAAAAAGAAAAAAAAAACTATGTGCGTATACAATGATTGTTCTTGGCATTAAATGACTTAAAAAAAGTTTGATATGCCGTAAACAACAAACATAAAACAACTTAAGATTTTGTTTTTAAACTTAAAGAATAAAAATGTACATGTCACTTCAGAGGGTTAATTTTTGCATTTATTCCTTAGATTCCTTCCTTAATAGAGAAAATTAAAGGAAACATTTTATTAAAATCTTTTGATATTGAAAAGCACTAATTAATGATGAAATGCATTAATTAATAATGAAAAGCCAATAAGTGAACCTCACATTAATAATAAATGGAATCAATCATCACTATGGTTTCATTATTACCTTCATTTCAAAGTCATTCATTTGAAAATGAAAAATACCTTATAAATTTATTTCCACTACAGAATCATTCAATAGGAATTAGATGTCATTACAAGGGCTATGATAATATGCTTTTGAAGAATATCCTTGTCACAGACTTGACTATTTTGCAATTTTACTATTTCTTTTAATTCTGCAGCTATTGGAAATAACTATGGCTGTGATAATGTGCTTTTATCAAAAATTATTTAAAGATTTGACTGATTTGCGATTTTACCATTTCTTTTAATTTTTTTCTTATTAGTAGGGCCATGAAAACATACTTTTTAAAATTAAAAATATTCTTGTCACAGCCCTAATAACTAGGAATGTGACAAGCATATTTTCAATAAAAGAATATTGTTTTAACTGAAATGCTGTGCATATAAAAGTGAAGAGAATAAAAGTTCAAATAATTTAAGCAATGCTAATTATCAAACCCCATCTCAACAGTCCAAACAAATTAAAAAAAAAAAAAAAAAGTTTTTTTTGAGAATATACAAACTTTTCCTAAGAATAGGGCATCAAGGGTGGAGCAGCATTAAAAGCTTAAACACTGGAATTGCATTTTTATTCCAGTCAAAACAACTGCATTTACATTTAGCTGGCTCAGCTAGATGGGGCTCATTAACTTGGAAGAGTAACTGATCTAGATGAAGGGCAACACTGATTACAAAAACCCAGCAATGTAATGGGCAAGGGAAAATGGCCTAGTGCCTAACTTAGGTTGGTGCACGACAAATATAAACTTTTAAGATGAATAATATTTGATAACAAGTGGGTAATATTAATAAATATCAGACAAGCTAAGTACTGTATTTTATAAGTACAAGCAGGAATCATGAATACAACAAATATTTTGGTATTAATTTAACACATCAAATCATTGAAGAGGTGAATTTAAATTTAGTTCACAAGAAAAGATCAGCATTATTTCTTTAAGGTTATATTGCGTTATAATGTGTCAACACTAAAGTTTATAAATGTTTAATGTGTTTTTAACAAAGGCTAATATTTTAAAACTCACCTTTTGCTTCTTGGTTGTTCAGAACCAGGCAAAATATATAAATTAGATACATTTGCTCATTTCTTATTTGAAATATCAAATTTTCTGATTTTTAGTTTGTACAACCATTTTTAGACTATTGTCTTCATCCTTATCATTATTATATTCACAATGTTTTGTTTTAGCATAATTTGGACTTCTTTTTTCATTTTCATTTTTATAAAATTCATTTTGAGAACCTTTATCTCAAACTCAAGCACTTTTATAGAATTGTGATGGGGCCATTTATTCAACTCACAAACATAAACTTTTTTTGTTCTATACGACACAATCAGATATTAATACTAATTAATCCATGTTAAGTATTCTAAGTTACTTCTGCTTGCAGTAAAGATTGAACTGGTAAACTTGAAAGATTTATAAACCAATGCTTTACCTGAGTGCATTTAGAAAAATTTTATGTTTTTGTTCTTTAACTGTTATATCATTATATCATTTCTTTTATACATAATGATTATTTTACTTATGATTATACTGCAATTATAAATTTCACAGCTCATTATTTCTTAACATTAATTATTCTAGCATTTTTAATTAGTTCCGTATTGTATTTAGGGTCGACTCCAAAGATCATTATAGCTCAACAGAAGTGCTTAGACATTTTATTTCCCACCACTCATTTCTATTTCTTTTTACTTTTTACAAGAGTAGAGTTTTTCTCTCCAATTGTGAATGATATTAATTCTCAAGCCTCATCTCAGAAATTCACACTTAATTTATGGTTTCTTGTTAGAATATGTTATTTTAAGAACAAAAGAAATTTGTCTCAGGTTATTACTAGAGATTTTTTTGTTAAGTTTACTTAGAGTTTTGTCTTCATTTAATGCTGTTAAATTATTTTTGGTCTACTGAGACCTCTTTTTTTCTTCCTACCCCCCTCTTTAGTGTATGATTGTATGGATCCGTCCATTTGTTTTTTATAGAAGGGTGGCGAAGTTTGCACAATCAGAGAGCGGTATGGGTAAATATTATCTATAAAACACCAGGTGTGGTTGACTCCATCTTGCTACTGCTACTGACACTTGCTGTTGCTGAAATTTGCTTGTTGGATGACTTAGCATTGATCTTTTTTTAGATTTGTTACCTACAGTTAAATAACTTTTGGATATAATTACCTACATTGTTGGACTTTGATATCGTCAAACAATTTCATATTGGATTTACATATTTACTCTACTTCTCCTCAGACTCTGATTGGATTTAACTTGCCCCATTCATACCAGAAAAAATGGCAAGCAATACTTTAACAAATTCAAAAACATTATTGAAGATTTTTCATATTTGAAAGTAATGGAGTAGTGGCATAGCTAGATTAAACATCACCCGAGGCAGTGCATTCAAATGTGATTGCACTGATATCCAACAATACCCCCAACACTTCAAACTAGATCAAAAAAGCCTATAAACCCCCATTAAGAAACTTATAGGCCAACACCCTAATCGCACACTTTTATTATTGGAGGAGTGGAGTAACTCAAGAGAGCTATTGGTTACCACATGACAAATTATGGAAAATTAATTAGGAAAATCCGAGACAAAACCTTCTAAAACTAGATTTTTCTTCAGAGTAAAGCCTCCTTGTGGCATCATGTAATTGCATAATAACAATACATGATAAATAAATTGTATTTTCAGATTATTTTTGCACTTTAACCTGACTGAAAAATTTTGTTGGGGTGATACTGTGTCGCCCCTCCTTTGGTGTCAAGTAGAGCGGACACCTCCCTCCCTCCCTTAGCTGTGCAACTGAATGGAAGATATTATTTAGAATATTATTTTTGAAAAGAAGTGTAGCTGTAAAGTTATTGAAATAGAAATATATATATGATCATCTCTTCAGATCACACAGACAAGAAAAATTAAAGCGTACTGTCTCTCTATCAATCTTGATAGATAGGTAGAGAGATAGACACAGAGAGATAGACAGATAGATAGATAGAGAAATAGACAGAGAGACAGACAGATAGATAGCAAAACATAAATGCTATATCTTAATAAATATTTACTTATTCTCTTGCTTCTATTTTATTTTTGTTGGACAGGAATTGTTTAGGTAAATTCATTAGAGATGAAAACAAATTGTTATTAAACCATTCACCTTTCATTCTCTAACTAGCTCTATTTAAATTTTCTATGGTTGTAGGGCAGATATTCTTTGGTTAGTTGTGAGCAAAAATAGAATGATTGATAGGAAACAAGATTGAAGCCTAGGGAGGGAAATTCAAAATAAGGAAAAAGAAAAAAAAAAGTTGATTGAAGCAACAAATTATTTCATATTGAATAACATTTCTCATTAGGAAAAGGTGATTATTTTGACATCCAATCATAATCATCAATTAGAAAAAAAAATAAAAAAGGATACAGCAGATTTATCTGGCATTGCCCACAGAGTCAAATATGTTGAAAATAATCTACACACACATATTTACCCTAGCGAAATTATAATATTTTAAGAATAAGCAGTTTTTTTTGGTCTTAATATAATGTTAGGGACAACAAATATTTCTGATTTGGATGAAATTTGAAACCAAGGTATTAGTAGGGCTTTTATTAAAGGTTATTCTTGTCACTGACTTGACTATTTTGTGATTTTAGCATTTCTTTTAATTCTTTACTTATTAGATGGGCTGTGATAATATGCTTTTATTAAAGATTATTCTTGTCACTGACTTGACTATTTTGTGATTTTAACATTTCTTTTAATTCTTTACTTATTAGATGGGCTGTGATAACATGCTTTTGTTAAAGGTTATTTTTGCCACTGACTTGACTATTTTGTGATTTTATCATTTCTTTTAATTCTTTACTTATTAGTAGGGCTGTGATAATATGCATTTATTAAAGATTATTCTTTTCAAAGACTTGACTATTTTGTTATTTTACCATTTCTTTTAATTCTTTACATATTAGTTGGGCAGTGATAATATGCTTTTTTTAAAGATTATTTTTGTCACTGACTTGACTATTTTGTGATTTTAACATTTCTTTTAATTCTTTACTTATTAGTAGGGTTGTGATAACATGCTTTTATTAAAGGTTATTTTTGTCACCGACTTGACTATTTTGTGATTTTAACATTTCTTTTAATTCTTTCCTTATTGGTACGACTGTGATAATATGTGTATTTATTAAAGATTATTCTTGTCACAAACTTGACTATTATGAGATTTTACCATTTCTTTTAATTCTTTACTGTCAAAGACAGACAAGAGTAACTCATCTATGTGTAAACAGAATTACTGGAATTAAAATTACATATTATGATATGAGTGGGTTTTCTATGAACTTATGACATGAGTGGGTTTTCTATGAACTTATGTTTAATATGATTAAAAAGAAAATTTGATTTTCTTTAAAGAGATAACTAGGAGTTAAGGAAAAGAAATGCATTATTTTTTTTATATATATCTGGACCATGGCCTTACAAATATAGGCATTTAGCTAATGCAAAAAAAAAAGTGATCTTGATATGCAAAAAAATAACTGGAAGAGGATGAAGATAATGATAAGGATGATGATGAGCATGATAAGGAAAATGAGAATGATGATAAAAAGGAAGCTTTTTCGTTGTTTTAAAGGATTAGAGAGAAATCTATTATAATCTAGAAACCCCAATGAGTCAATGCAGCATATTTTCCAGTGTTGCATTATTCGATAACCAAGTGAATAAACTGACTGGCTAGTGTGTGAGGGAGTGAGCGAATGATTATCCTAGCAACTCATATCAATATAGAAATGAGAAAGAGAGAGAGGGAGAGAGCAGTCAGCTGCTTTTCCTTTTCACTCGCAAAGAAAAAGAATAAAAAATCAAACTGAAAAGACAGGATTTATTCACTCAATAAAAATACAAAGATGGTCACCAAACATAGCAACAGAATCAAATATAATAAAAGAATACAAATAGTTCAAATCCCAGCAAAAACCATTACATTCACTTTCAGCTGTCTAAGACAGACGAGAGTAACTCATCTATGTGTAAACAGAACCACTGGAATTCAAAATTACATATGATTCTGAAGTCCATTGCCCCAAAAGGACTTTCTTGTTTTCAAATTCATTGCGCCAAAAAGACTTTCTTGTTTTCTTGTTTTCAAATGTTAAAGATTTGCTCATAATGAAATCAAAAGACAGTAAAAAGTTACTTTCTATCAGATTATCCGAAAACCCACATTCCTAAATTGTTACCCAGAGTGAAGGAAGATAGCAATAGAACCTTGGGAGCACATGGGTTTTATTTTAATATGTCATTCAAAAGTTTTATGTTTCAAACATGCATAACATATTGCTATGATGAGAATTTCTATAGTTTACTAACTTCTTCCATGACTGTCTAATATCACAAACAATTTCTCTAAATAATTTTTTTTTCTTTTTTTATAAATTGATAAAAAAAACACAAATAATAAAATTTAACGCTTATGGGGGAAAGAAGGATTCATTTCTTTCCCAATGGTTTTGTTAATCAACAAATCAGCGAGGCAGACCATTTGGGATTTTAACTCATAAATTACAATTTATAAAAGTGTCCAAAAAACCAAAGTGAAAAAGATTAAAAATTTGATGCAATTTTTGTGTATGTATGTGAGCACATATGGCAAGAGAATAATTTTTACTGATCATTACTATTCATTTCAATAACATAGGACCATAATCACCACACTTCCAAAACCAGTGTCCTTTTAAATGACTTCTGAACCCTGCAGCAGATCCACAAAGTCTGGAACAAAGCAGATACAAGGAAGGACTCCTCCCCTCCCTTCATCTCAATTAATTGATCATGTCAAGTCTCTTATGACCAGAAATAAAGCTACTGGCATTTTTACATGTTGTGAATATCATTTACTTTCAAACAAGACTAGTGTAAATAAGCCATCTTTCATTATCAATACCATGGTACAGTCAGTCAGTCTTGACAATGACTAGTGAGGGCCTCGGTAATTCTGCTTTGGCTCACAACTCGCTTGCACAACTTTTTAGGTGTAATATCTGTTGTGCATCAGATAGACACCCTTTGAACCTCCAATGCTCACAACCAGTGGACCAAACCTGCAATGACTCGCAATAGAGTAGGCTACATGGCTTTTGTAATCAGTGTTGCCATTCATCTTGATGAGATACTCTTCCGAATTAACAAGCCCAATCTGCCCGAGGCACCTAAAGGTAGATGCAATAATTTAGACTTGGATTTGTACTCATGTTAAACGATTCCAAAATCTGAGCTTTTACCAATGCTTCACCTCATTGCTTAAAGCATTTTTCAGGAGGTTTTAAATGATTCACATGTTTTACAGAGAAAATAATAACATCTGATAATACATATATATTTATTTATTGCCAGATGCAGCTAGAGGTGAATGCAATGATTTTTTTTGTTTTTTTTTTACTGGGATTTGAATTAACGGCTCTGGAATCATATTACGCAAGTTCAAATCCCAGTCAAAACCATTGCATTCATCTTTAGCTGCCTCGGGCAGATAGGGCTTAGCTCGGGAGAGCAGCTCATCTAGGTGAAGGATAATACTGAATGTAAAAAGCACGGGTAAGAGCACATAAAAATGGCCTTGTGCCAAACTCGGGTTGGTGCTCACCAAGTAAATATATATTTATTTATTGGATTTAAAGATTGTTCTCTACTTGGGTTTCACCATTACAGTCAACAGGAGAACACTAAGGAGTTGAAGGATTGGAATTCAGACCCAAACATTATTAAGACCTTCTATTCTTTGGTGTTCTCCTGATGATC
Source organism: Idiosepius hallami (assembly GCA_034780655.1). NCBI lineage: Eukaryota > Metazoa > Mollusca > Cephalopoda > Idiosepiidae > Idiosepius > Idiosepius hallami. Next base: position 1,374,336 of record JAUZSX010000033.1, read on the forward strand.
CTAATGGTGAGACCTGGGTGGAGACCAACTTTTAAATCCAATAAATACAGCTCTATAACTATATCAAGCACTTTTCTTATTCATTACCACCTCTTGCCATTCTTTTTTCGAACTTTGAAGAGTGTACCCTATCTTAAAACAAACTTCCCAAACTAAATACATGAAAAAAATTTAACATTTCAAAAATTTAAATGATTATATCTTTAAATATCTATTATCATCATAATGAATCTTTTCAATGCTAGTAATATGAGAAATATACAGAAAATATCGTTAAATTCTTAAATTTACCAGAAGATCTGAATCAAGAAAGACCTTAAATGACCCATAAAAGTTAATAGGTAAGAAAAATATCAAGATACACACATACACACACATATATATATAAATATATGATATATATATATATATACACAGTTGTTTATAAATAAGTTTTTTTCTTGTTTGTATATGCTTTAGTATATAAAATCCAAAATTGAAGTCATTACACATTTTACAAACCTAGAAAAAAAAAATATATATATATGATAGATAAATAGATATATAGATATTGGGGAGTGTTTAAGTATAGAAATTAAAAGAAAATCAAGTTTTAAGTACATGTGTAAATTTAATTTGATTGAATTCCTGATCACATGAGCTATGATCATATGTGAGTCACAACTTAGAATCTAAAAAAATCTAAAAAAAGTTATATAAAACTTGAGGCAAGGAGAAATGCTTTAGAAGATAAAAAAAAACATGACACTTTACTTCGATCGCATGACGTCGGCAGTGTGAAGTAACATGGTATAGTATGATTAAAATGGTAATAACACCAACTCTAAAGATAAAAGGAATACTCCAAGAGTGCAAATCTTTACCTACAAGTATAATCTCATTTAAATTGATTCGACATTGATTATATTTATATTTTGATAGTGCTTAGTTTTTAAACTAATTGATTAAGAAAAAGAGCTAGAATGATTTAAAAAAATGTTAATTGGAGTTTCTAGTGTTGAAATGCCATATGCTGATAGATCTCAAATCTGTATCTGAGATGAAAATTATTAAAGGAACTTCTGATCCAGATTATCAACTAATTTGTTCATTATCTATGTATTATTTTGTTACATTCATTTTTATTGTTGTTGCTACACATTGTTTCTGTCAACTTATCCTCTAGCCTTTGTCAAGTGATTAACCATGATATCGGAGAGGAAGCTGAGCCTTGTAATTGTATGCCCTTCCATAATTAGACTTGTCCAGGTTTTTGGAATCAGTGTTATACTTACACATAGAGGAGTTAATCTTGCGAGTTAACAAGTCTCATCCAGCCCAAGACAGCTGAAAATGAATGTAATGGTTTTGACTAGGATTTGAACTCATTTAATACGACCCCAGAGTCCAAACTTTTACCACTGCTCCATACTCACTACCCTATCAAAAGTGAGCACCTGCTTTGTTGATTTGATTGGAAGTGTGTTTTTTTTAAAAAGAAGAAAATTGTATTCTTTAAGAGGATAGGGGCACATTTTTTTTAAACAGGGTAGAAAGCAGCTTTTTTTAAAGTCACATGAAAAAAGCTTGTGGCAATGGGGAGGGGGGTTCTATGTAGAAAAATTTTTTGACTCTGTTGAACTCCCTCCTGGGGCAATCAATCATGATTTGATGCATGCCACTGATCCAACACGTCTTTTGCAGACCATTAAGCCACAAGTATTTTTTTTTATCAAGTCTCAAGTGTGAATGCAGAGAGAGAGAGAGATAGAGAGAGGGAAAGAGAGAGAGAAATAAAAGCATTTAATGAATCATTTATTGAAGACTCTTTATTCTGACATTTCCACATAGAAGTAGTGATCCTAATTGACCGGAGACAAGAGAGTCTTTACTCGGATAAAATGTCAGGAATTGAAGGAGGAAAGTGAAGGTTTAGGAAACTCAGATTAGATCTATTCAACAAAGTACATACATGTTTTTATTTTTTATTTCAACTGTGCTCAGTTACATGTGTAGTATTAAAGACTTATCTATTCAATGTATTCTTGAAATCCTATCAAACAATAGAAAATTACATGATTAGTCATAGCTTTTTTTGTTTATTGTAATAATTTCAGAAACTCTTTCATCTAGACTTGTATTACATTAACACTAGTCCTCTTGAATTTGTTTTTTGTCAAATAAATCTGTGCAGCTATGACTATATTTCATATGTCTAAAGTATAATCTTCTAAAACCAAAGAAAATGGTTTTCTTGGGTCCTGTGACATTGTCCTCGGTAAAAACGCTGGACCTCAGTAAAATGATTCAGTTGTAGTAGTAATTTATCCAAAATAACAGCATTATTAAAATCCAATAATGGTATTATTAAGTATCACTTAATAACAGTGGTGGTGGTGGTAGTAGTAGTAGCAGCATTAGTAAATCCAACAGCAATGATTGCAGTCACTTCTAGTTCGGGACTTGGTAAAATGAGAGAATTTGTTGATTGAGGGCTCTTATAAAGGAAATTATCACCATTCTGCTCATTCTGTTAAATTTACCCTTTGTATTTAATTGAATCATCCAATCTCCACGCTCATACTCAATAGCATTAATTATTAGACCAAAAATAATACAACAGGTTTAAAATATCTGTATTATCTATTTATTAACAAATATTATTGTCATTAGAAAAAGAAGTGGATGGATACCTTCATTGCATTCTTGATTTCTATAAGGTTTGCTTCGAGACAATAACTTATTTTTTCTTTCAAAATGTACTTTTCAAAAATAGCTACCAGGCATTGCAATTCTTGGTCGAGAAATCCACTTTTATATTTATTTGAAATTTTTTTTTTTGTCTAATATGTTTTTCTTTATCTTCATATGTCAGAGAAAAGTAAAGTAAAAAAAAAAGGCGGCAATTTTGAAAATTTATCTTCCTTTTTAACAACCTGAGCTTGTTATATCAATTTTGAAGTACGATGGTTCATTTTCTTTTTTTTTTAACTGGATTGGTTATAAAGCGGTAATTTTAATTTTAAGTACTTTTCTAATTGGGCCAAACTATTTCTCTTAAATAGAAAGTTCATCATGCATAGCATTCTAGTGACAATCAAAAAAGAACTTTAGATGCTAAGAACATGATATGTAGTCACCCATGACAGACAAACAGACAGACAGACAGATACATAGAGAGATATTTAAAACAAGATTTATTTAAAATAAAAAAAAAACAAGATCTCCAGTCAAGATATTTATTCTAATTTTCTTGTGTGTGAATTTTTCAAATATGTTATGTGGGTGTCATCATCAGCGATCACTCGTAGTCGAGTATGACTGTCCTCCTTTCGGAAGGAAGCCTGTGCCTGATGTCATTTAACGTGGTGAGACTGATGCACCTGCAGTCACCACACAGACCCTTGGCAAATGATGGCCTTGTTCCAATGGCATGGATAACCACGACGACTGGAGACCATCCTCTGTTGCAGCCTTCATCCGCCTTGAAAAGCTTTAAAATATAAAAAAAAACCTGAACAATGAAAGAAATTCATATTTAAGTATTCAATGTAGCATGAGGCATTGTGGTATCAATGAAAATATATTTTAGCAGCTTCTTGTCTTCTTTGAGAAAAAGGGATAGTTTAGAAAAAAAACAAAAATTGTGGCCATCTTGATTGACATAATTATCCTTAATTGAAATTGTCCAACTGATCATTTATTTTTACTTCAATGGGAATAGTCATTTGAGAGGTTTTTATCTATGCTAAATCATATTTTATTACACTACACTAGTGTATACCATGCCATTTAGCTTTAAGGGGGGTAATTGAGTATGTAATGAAACTAAAATTACCTCCCATCCATAATACAAAAGTCATCTTGGCCAAAAAAAAAATGAAAATAAACTTTTTAAGTGATAAACAAAAATAAAGAAAAAAGTTTGTAGTCATTTTTGAGGACAGAGTAAGACTAACGAGCAAATATAATAATTATGATGCAGCCCAAAAAATGGTTTAAGTCAATGGCAGCTTAATGTTAGATGTAATGGGGGACATATCTTTATAATAGATACTTTGTGAAATACAATCCAAAAGGGAAATTTTTTGACTGAAATCTTGTTGACTCCATAAAGCTAATAGTAGCTTCTTTGTATTGCCCAATGGCTATTATGAAGGCTTAGAGGAACAAGGAAAACATTTTAGAGTTTTTTTTTTGGGGGGGAGGGGAGGGTTGTCCTATGATAAGAGGGCAATAAAAATATTCAAGGAACAAAAAGATGTGATAAAAAGTGAAACAAATTCACTGTCAGGGCCCAATTTTCATTTGCCCTTCTTTTTCTATTTAGATATTCCATTAAATAGTAGTTTTGTGCTTTTTTTCCAAACTTTTCTATTCTTCACTTTTTTTAAGAGGCAGAGGTAAAAAAAAATATTGAATAAGTTTAGCAAATACAAAAACCTTACAAATATATAAAGAACTATTTTTGGCACCAAAGGTGCAGACTGGAGCATTGTATGCTCTGAAATCAGGTAGATGGGACTCATTAACTTGGGAGAGTAACTCATCTAGGTGAAGGGCAACACTGATTACAAAAACCCCAGGTATATAAAGGGCACATAAAAATTGCCTTGTGCATGATTGGGTTGGTGCTCGATCAAGTAAATATAACATTAAGAACCATTTAATACCTATAAGATTATCATTTGGAGGCTTATTTTTGTTATTATGCAATAAATAGAATAAGTACAAAGCTTTTAGAATTACTTATACTATATAAAAAATTAATGGTTTGTTTTGTTTTACAGCATATCAGCCAATTATGTCATTTAATGCTGAGAACAATCATTTTGGACAAACTTTTTTTTTTGGTCTACACTGTTTTCTAAATAACACAATATGCACTATTTAATCCATAACTGGAGGAACGCGGTGATTCATACCTTTCCCAAGGCTATTTGTCCAATTATGAAAGCAAATGGAACAACTGAAATTCAAAATCGGATATTATGATTCCGAAGTCAGAGTGCCTATCAACTGTCCCTAGTGGACTTATCCCCTTACATCATTAGTGACCCTAGGTCTTCAATATTAGGCATTTTGCTTGATATAACTATAAATAAATATACTATTGCTCTAATTTAGATATTAAAATTAATAGTCCATTCATCAAATTAAAAAATTATCCATTCATCAAATTAAAAAATAATAATTTAATTATAATATTAATGGTAATAATTCCTTTAAAAAAGAATTTTTTTTTCATAAAAATATTCAGTTATATATTTAAAAAAAGGAAAAAAAAGTCTGACATATTTGTCTATTTCCCTTTTTTACATAAGATTGCTGTGTAAAATTGAAGTTTTAATGTCTAACAACTCCAGCTAGCTATTTTGAAGAGTACGCATACACACATGAAATGTCTAACCCAAACACAATATAACCTGACACCCAAAGACATTTCCTGCTAAAATAACTTGTACTATATTAAATAATTTTAAATCGACATTTGAAAATCTGTTAAAAAAAATGTGATCTTTGAAGAGCCTAAAAGTTATAAGAGATTTTTGAAAGTCATAAAATTAAATTAATGAATATTCCAAGTCTGAGTGGAACTGAATTTGTTTGGCCTGAGTAATCTCATCAGATATTTCTTAATTTCTTTCTCCATATTATATTGACAAAATTGAAGACTAGACATTTTATCTTTTTAGTTTTCAACTTTTCTTAAGCTTGGTAGAAACAAGGTTTTCAAGATCCAACTATTTCAAACATTTTTTTTTCCTTATTTTCCCTCTGTTTTTCTTTATTTTTATTATAAATATCAATAAAATATTTCTATATATATAATATAAATAATTCCAGGTACAGAATGAATACAATTTTGGAATTCATCTAAAATCAAGAATTAAGAGAGAGAAAAAATGTTTCATTTTAAAACAAATATAAACTTGAAAGGTTATTCAATCGGGACCTAACTCCCTAACTTTAGGATCATAACTTCTGGGTTTTGGGGGTTTTTTTTCAACAATTTTTCTAATTTTCATTGCTATATACCCATTTTATCTAATGTGTCTCAACCAGACAACACTAATCTTCAGCTGTTATTAACTCAAAAACTCTGTGTGTAATAATAAGAATCACCAAATATCATTAGCTCAAAAGCTAAACAAACTAAAACTCATTTCCATTGCATTAGATTTTTAAGATTTCAGAAACCTTAATTCTTATAGTCTTACTATATGGTATCACCATTGGTAAATTCTAAAAAACCCTCTTAACTGGTTTAATTAACCTAGCAGGAGTGTAAGGATGGTGCAATGTTATAATTCAAGAAGTATTAGGTAAATTTGTTTATACTTTCACAATTTGCTTATTATTATTTATAATGAGTGGGGCCAGTGTGGAGAGAGAAAGGCCCCAAAAACGGTACACATTCTCTCCTGATAATCCTAATACTTGTATATTTGTTTATTTGAACTTTTACAATTTGGATTGCTTAAAGGCCATCATAGATTCAGTGAAGTAATAGGGTTAGGGTTAGGATGAGAAAGATTTCCCAAAGGCTATTTTTTTTATAAGTTTCAATTACCTTCACAGTAAATTCTTTCTTTATGAGAATTAAGTAAAAAGAACTATTTTTAGAATTGATTCAGAAACTTAAAAACTAGTTTTAAATAGTGACATAATGCAAACAATTTTAGGTATTGATTGATTTTCATGGAATTTCAAATTATGTGAAGAACCACTAAATGCAAGAAAAGGTCAGAATTTTTTTTTTAGATTGGTTGGTTGGTTGGTTTACTTAACCAGTATATCAACCTTAAGTAGGTCATTTAAAGATGAAACTATTTTTAATTTTTTTAATTTAGTTTTTGTTTTGTTTTTTTGGGGGGTGTTATATATTTTTAGTTGTTTGTCTTTTAGTTTTTTTGCTTTTGTTTTTTGGGAACAAGATTATTTGTTTTAGTTGAAGTTTTTTTCTAAAGGGTTTTTTTTTTCTTTGGTGTGTGTGTGTAGGGGGTTGTTGGTCTTTAAGTTTTGGGGTTTTTTTTAGGGAAAACGATTATTTGTTTTAGTTTAAGGTATTTTGGAAGGGCTTGATGTTATATTTTTAGGTATAGTTTGATCTCACAAAAATGACAGAATGTTGTCTTGCGGGGGTTTTTTCAATGTCTTTCATATTGTTGGCTTTTACAGAATTTTTTTCATTAAATAATCTTAATGAAAGCAGCTAATATATTTGTTTGTTGAAACAAAATGAAAAACTGAAATTGGATAATTTTGTGTCTAGAGGGATTGGTTTTCTGAAGTGCCTTAGGCATCAGGCAAACCACCCAAAACCCTCCAGATCTGACCTATCATTTTTTGAACCTCCACAGAGTCCCAGAAGTAAAATGCTAGGAGAATCAATAAACATTATTCATGGTTAACAATATAACAAAGTTCCCCAGGAAAAAAAAATAGACTAAATGTGATTTGAACAGGATCCACCACCATTTCTCATCCATCCCTTTCTACCAGTTGTTCAAGTGCTTTTTGGCTTCAGTCCAATAGCAAAACATCAGGAAAGAACAATTAAAAAAACAACAAAGGAATTAATATGATAATAAAAAAATAAAATAATAATAATAATCATGATGATGATAATAATAATAATAAATGTGAGGGATAAATTCAAACAAAAAGACAATCAGGTTCTCATTTAATCCATCACATTTCAAAGATATATAATTAACCCTTTCAACCCTAAAGGGCCGATATATCGGCCTTAGTAACCAAATGCAAAAAAAAACACACTGACATTTCGACCCTGATATAATTTTTTAATAGAACGGCTCTGAGTGACTACTTGGTAATATTGCTAAGTCAGGGTCCAAAGATGGAAGTTGAAATATCATTATGTGTGTGTGTGTGTAACTTTTTTTTGCCTTAAGTCACTAGGGCTGATATATCAGTTCTTTAGGGTTTAAAGGGTTAAAAAAACAAAGGGAGAAAAGAAAACATTTTTAGTAAGCCTCTACCAACACCTGGTTCTTGTTTTGTTTTATTGTAAAAAGGCAACAATACAATAAAAAAAAATAGAGAGAAACAAAAAGTGAGGGGAAAAAAATCAAATCCCATTGATTGATTTCCCTAAATCTATAAAAAAAAAAAAACTTCTTAAATGCTTCTTCTGTCTCCTCTCCTTCCTTACTCGTAAAGTGCGGGGAAGGGACATGAGGCTAAGGAGAAATAGCCATTACAATCATTGCCAGTACCAAGGCTCTCTATCAGCTCAACAACAAAATTATTTGGTTGCTGAAGTTACAGTTTACAAAAATGTATAGACCCCTAAGAGGGGAAGTCGATTTAGCCAACTGGGTAGGCAGTCAGACTTAGGAATTGTAGTGCACGACTTTTAATCCTAAACGTTCTATTTACGTTCATAATTGGACTAATACCCTCAGAAGAGGTATGAATCCCAACGTTCCCATTATATAGCGAATGCTTTGTTGTTAAAAAAACTATATATGTATTCAATGATTGTTCTTGGCATTAAATGACCTAAAAAGGTTTATATGCAGTAAAACACAAACAAACAAGACCCCTAAGACATTTGGATTTGTACACAATACTTAAATTTAGTTTATTTTGGCAGAATTTCATTCTTCATACAGGTTGCATTGAAATACAACAGAGGATCTTGAATTAAAGTTCTCTTTAACGAGACATGTATGAAAAATACTTAATTTGTAAAATACCCATCTATATACTATACTTTATTATGCTTGCTATTTTTTTTTAAGAGCAGTTTAAAATGAAATTAATTATTCATTCATCAACCATTATACCAAGAGGTGCGTTGGACAGTAAATTTGTATTTGCTGTTTCCGTAGCATACTTGTTTTACAAGAAAGAGTCGCTAGCCCTTTGCTCAAACCCCAAACTTGAGGATCTTTTTTGGGCTTTTAAAATCAGTGTTGCCCTTCACCTAGATGAGATACTCTTCTGAGTTAAGGAGCCCCATCTGCTCGTGGCAGCTAAAGGTGAATGGAATGGTTTTGACTGGGATTTGAACTCGCATAATACGATTCGATAGTCCAAGCTTTTACCAATGCTCCACTTCGTCGCCTGAAATTAATTATACTACTAATAAATTTAGAAGACAATATATACGTGTGTGCTAGAAACTATTAGAGGATGATAATATGCACGTAGCATTTAAGGAGATTTTTTAAAAAATTTTAGTCAATCATCTCCTACCCTTTCTCTTCTACAACCATAATACAGTCAAAGCTACAAATAGCATACTTACTCACCAGCTGTCTCCATCCATCATCAGAACAGACAAGGTAAATACACCGATTGGCATTTGCAAGGACACTTCAGTATCTAATTCATTATTCTAAAAAACTAGCAGGTAGATCTGCCATTAGCCAGGTGTTGCAGCCCATAGAAATTGAATAAATCCTAACATTTTTTGCAGAACAAGATAAGGACATTAAATGTTTATGTTAAATCAGTGGTTCCCAAACTTTTCTGAGTTGTTATCATCTTTCCACTTCCCACAAGTAAATCCCTCATATTATTATGTACCCCATACAAATATAATTCTATTACATTTAACAAATTAAAGGGCTTGTTGTTATTGTCATTTCACTTGTTTTTGTTAGTGGAAAAATAAATTTTTAATTATGAATTAATTGGTTGGTTGTTTTACAGCATATCAACTTTTTAGGTCATTTAATGAAGAGAACAATTATTTTTTGATAAACATTCATGATTGTTTTGATAACACAATGTTTACTACTCAATCCATAGCTTGAGGGAATGTAGGGAGTCATACCTTTCCTAAGGATATTAATCCAATTATGAACACAAATGCAACAACTGGAATTTGAACTTACAATTCTGTAATCCAACTGACTACCCACCGTTCCAAGTGAACTTACCCGTACTTATAAATCGGTTTGTCGTTCTTTTTTTTTTTTTCTCTCCAAAGGATGCAAATGGTTAAATGAACAAAATATTGTAATTCAGTGTTCATCTAGATTAGAGAAATTTTTTGAAAATTTAAAAAAACTCAAATCTTACTCAACTCTTTGAAGTACAGAATTACCAAATAAAATCCAATCCAGATATGATCCAGATCCAGGATTGATTAGGTTTGTTTTTTTTAACATCGAAAATATCTAATTTATCAGTTTATTTTTTTTTATTTGAAGTGATGATTATTATCATTTATAGTATTCAGACATTTGGTCTTTTCTTAAGCATCATACACACATTTCAGATAAAACATTTTTAGTACTTTAATTTTAATATCCTGATGATGGTTTCAACAAAAAGTATTGGCTTAAAAATTTTGTCATATTTATACATTACAATTATTGTACCTTCTCACCTTGAAGTACTGTCAAACTCATACCCAAGAACCTACATAGAATTGTGAATCAAACCCTTTATTCAATCTACGAGGGTACTCTTGGCTCATGGCCCCATCACCTCTTGGTTCATGTGCCATTTTTTTTATATAAAATTGAACCTTAGTAAAATGGATTTAATCCAGAACGGTAATTTATCCAAATATTCCAACAGCAGTAATAGTTGTAGTAACAGTACCATAAGTAGTAGCTACAGTAGGACCAGCAGCAATAATCCAGTAGTCAGGTCTCTAGTCAGCAATTTTGGAAAATGAGAATTTGCTCGTTCTGGCTTCATTAAATAAGGTGAATTATTTGTAGAACTATTTTTCAAACTGTTGTCCTCACACTTATTATTGTTATAACAATAATAAGGATGAGGACAACAGTCCAAAAAATAGTTCTACAAATATCAAGTCTCAGCCCAAGAATTCTGAAAAACTATAAAGGTGAATTATGTTCTGTTTGCTCTGCGATTGGTTGAGTTTAATTTACCATCCGTATATAATGATTCATTCCAATCCCCGCGATCAAACCAGTACCATTAGACAAAAAATGATGCAACAGGTATATAATCTAAATGATATTACAAGGGAATTTCAAAGGTTCTGGCATTCCTTAATTATGAATAATCTCTTAAATTTTGATTTCAAATTTTTCTGAATAAAATCAGTTTTATCAATGAAAAGTATTAAAATAAACTTTGGTAAGCGGTTGATCTCTCAGGAGTGGGGAAAGATAATATTTCTGTTTACATTTTGAGCAAAAAAAAAAACTACAGAAAACAGTAATTTTCCTTCAGCAAATTTTGCTGTTATGTTTTGTATCTGATGTGTCAATAATGACAAGAAGTTGTTATTTCTTACTAATGCCACTATTTGTTAAAAGATAAGCTTTTAAAAACCTCTTTAGGATAAACAAGACTTAGCATTGTAGAATTCTTCTTTTTTCTTTTGCCACTAAAAGTGACTAAAAAAATCTGTGAAACAAATTAAAATTGATATCACAAAAAGCAAAAACAAAAAAACAACTATAAAATGACTGAGAAAAAAAAAGCCTGTAGAGTAAAAAAAAATGTTGATAGAATTTCATTCTTTGTAATTCAACCAACAAAAACTAATCACACAAAAATATTTTAGAAATTAAGTTATGCGAATAAATATTTTGGATCAAATGAAGAAAAAATTCTGCAAGAACTTCAGAACTCAAAGATTGTTTCTATAAGCTATTCTTTTGATTTAAAAGATCAGAAGCAAATTAAAAGAGCTATGGTTGAGAAATTTAATAAATTCAATAAAAATATACTATTTCTCGAACAAAACTAGTGTTATAAAAGCCTTATATGCATGTAGGTCATGGGTTAAATGGCAGTTATACACACACACGTGTTTGTATGTTTGTGTGTGTGTGTATGCGTGTTTATATATATATATATATATGTGTGATAGAAAAATTAATTAGAAAAAAACAAAAACAAGAATATATTCAGTGCCGACACGTTCCAGGTTTTTCCTTCTTCAGGGCACATTTATTATTATTATAATTATTTTTTGTCCATTAGGTCTTAGACATATATATATATTTATGTAGGTGGGGTATATGAGGCTCTTTAGCCGTAGCAAAGGCAACTTGTCAAGGAGAAGGTAAATTTTGAAGCTGTCCTTTGGAGTCCTACAGTGATGAAAAAGTAGCGACATGCACAGACTTAACAAGTTGAAAGTTCATAGTGCTGGTCTTCAAAGTTACTTGAGGACTCACAGGGAGAAGTATGATGCAGGAGACGAGCTTTAAGGCAGCAATCATCTGTCAGGATGCTGCTATCATTCTCATGTATATATAAATACACACACATTGATACATACATCAAGTCAAAATATGAATTTAGAAAAAAAAAAGATATTTATTACTTGAAAAAAAGTTTTGGCATCCTAAAAAGCTCATCCGCAGTGATGTGCATGGTGTAACAATTGGTTTCCTTGAAAGGAGTAGAGGGGACACTGTGTGCAGGTTTTTTTACATGCCCTGGACCAGTTGACTGATATCCCTAAGTGGTCACTCATCTTACTACTGAGCAGGCTCTATGTTGCTTTTCAGCGATGTAACAGAAACTGATGTCTCCAACATGACTTGACTGTACCAAGTACTACTGTAATGGTGTTTGGTATGGTTTATGATGTTTGATCTCACAGTAACCAGCATCTCTAACGTGAATTTACCATATCAAAAAAAAAATATCACTGATATTGAGCCATAAATATAGGCAATCTTATTCTTTAGTTTGATATATGGATATATGCATACATATATACATACATTTACACACTTGTCCAAAAATGGTATTGAGAATTAAGAATTTCTTACATAGGGATATACATAGAGATCTTTGGTTTTTGCATTGAAGTTCGTAATTTAATTTCTCAAGCTTACTTCAGTTGTCATTCAACTACGAGAAGGAAACTTATGCTAAAAATAACCAAAGAAACAGCAACAAAAAACCAAGACATGCCTTGTGATCACACTTGTCTTGCAGTTGCTTACTTCAATGAATGCAGTATGGTGCAAGTTACAACTAAATCTAAAACTCACACATAGCATTGCTGATAACTATATGTCTGTATTTGTTAGACTCATTTTGAAGCAAATAACTAACAAGAAGTATAGTATTTAACATAATTGAAACTAAAAAAAAAGGAAAACAAACATAAATGACAATTACTGTACCATTTCAATTTCAAAATAATTATAATCAACTTCAAAATGGAGTTATTTTTAAACAAAGAATTATTTAACTTCAAAAGTAGATATAATCAAACAAGATTTTTTTAAATTTGAAGTCGATTAATCTATTTAGAAGATAATTTGTTCATTTTGAAATTGAATAATTCTTTTACCTGAAAATAAGTCCATTTTGAAGTTGACAATAATCTGGATATTACTACAGATAAATCTGTAGATTAATTATCTTAATTAACTATGTTGTATACAGATGATTATCCCTTAAACTTATATAAACAGACATCTTTATAGGCCGCAGGAAAATGACAAAAACAATAATGACAATAATAAAAGTTTGAATAATTCAATTAACATTGTCAAGCTTCATTGATAAAATTTACATTGTGAAAAAAAAAACACTTAAACTTAAAAAAGGATCAAAAACAGGGGGGGGACAAAAAAACGTAGGAATGGAATAAAGTTTTTTTGTTTTTTTTTCAAACTAATTTTTTTATTGTTTACTAAAAAAATCTAAATTAAAAAAAAATCAAAATAGTAATCTTAAACTTCTATTAATAACATCAAAAAGAAATAACATTGGGTGGGGGGAAACGTTTACTTGAAAAACATGTCTAGATATTTATAACAACCTGGGCATTTTTAAAAGAACAATTCATTATTTTCACTTTGAAATCAAAAATAAACAATAATCTAACAAAGAGGAAATTAATAATAATGAAAAAAACATCACATTTTTTTAGGGAGGGGGGAATAAGACTTTTCTCTTTTGGGGTTTTAAATTGAATTTTTACAGAAACAGTTGTTCTATCAAATTAACAAAACTTCTGCACAGGACTAATCATATTGGTTTTGTTTGCCTGTTTACACATGTTCAACAGTCAACACAACATAATCAACCAATTTAGCTTTGAGTTTTATATTTACTTGGTCAAGCATAAACCCAAATTATGCACAAGGCCATTTTTATATGCCCATTATATCCCTGCAATTTTGTAATCATGGTCACCTTTCAACTAGATGAGTTACTCTCGTGAGTTAAAGAGCCCCATCTGCTCCAGGCAACTTAAGGTAAATTTTTTTTACTGGGATTTGAACTCATGACATATGGTTCCAGAGTCCAAGCTTTTATTAAAACTCTACCATCTGCCCAGTATGTGTATGTTGTGGGGTTATAATGAACATGGAGCGTGGCCGGTGTACTACTATTCAGTGAAAAAGTGCAAAATACCAGTGGTTGTGGATTTTCACTATACAAACACTTTAAATTTAATTAATTAAAGAATAATACCCTCACACACACAATACATATTTTTGCATGTACATTATACACCTAATACAAGGTTCAAAAACTTATTCAAAGAACTAAGAAAGATCTGGAAGACGAAGACAATGGTAACACTAACACTAATCATCATTGGAGCGTTAGGAACTACTCTATAAGACCTGAGTGGAAAATTATATGATATTGGGATCAACGGGCAATGGCAAGATGAGCATCTTACAAAATAATGCATTATTCATAAAGATAGTGGAGATAACAAAAAAAAAGTACTGCTAGATTTGAATAGATGGAAGAATAAATAAACCCCTTACAGATCATTTTAGTCTTTATATATGAATATATATACTACAAGAGAGAAGAAGAGGGCTTGTACTCAATGATTACAAGGTATCCAGACATACTGGAGAGAACAAGGGGAGATTTATTGTCACTCTGTCAGAAATCACCACCAGGTGTTAGCAGAGTTGGGAAAATCTGCTAATGGTGGACGTGCGAAGAGAAAGCAGCAGGGTTAAAACCCAGAGAGATAAATAGCACCACCATATAGTCCGGGACTCCGGGACTTAAATGGTGTGGTTACTGCTGGAAATCAGCAGGCTTATTGTCACTTTGACTTCAGCAAAATCCACACGTTGCTGGGTGAGAGCGCCTGGTGATCTGTGTGAGATCCCATAATAATAACTAACTGGCTTTGCTGTCTTTCTTAGTTTTTTTTTTATTTCATAATTTCTTTTTTAGATTATTGATTTTTTTTAAATGGCGAAAAAACAACATTTTTGTAAATCACCATAATTTTGCATTTTCCCAGTAAATAGTCAACTGACTGACTGAATTGTTGGTCTTGTGATATGTGATCAAACAACAACAAACAAAAACAATGAATAATGTCACTTAACACTATTCTCGCAACTGATTAAGGGAATCTAAAAGCGACATGACATGACTAGCATACACAAGAAATAAAACTTTTAAAGTGTTTAAAAAAAGGTCTCAAAAATATGTAAATAGGCACCAGGTTTAAATAAATATGTATAGAAGGGAAAAAGGTGAGAAAAATAAACACGTTTAACGGCCAATCATAGAACTTTTAACTTATTTTTCTTTTAGGTTTTTCGTTTATTTTATTTTTTATCTTGTCGTTTTGTTTTTAACCAAAGAAAGAAAAAAAAGTTTTAATTTTTCAACGAAAAAGAGAAGAAACAAAGAATAAACAAAGAGCACCTGTCATAAATTTGACACTGACAACAACAACAGTCTCATTCAGCCACCAGCAGTCCAGCCAGAGCACCTAACAACCAAACCAGTCAGTCAATTCAGTCACTGATTTTCACTAGCTCAACAGCTTTTAAGTAAAATAAAATGTCACTTTCTCGACTGAGCACGAAAAAAATATGTATTCTTTTTAAGAATAAATTCTGTAAACTTTTATCATTCGATAATTTGTTAAAATAAAATGAATTCTTTTCAGAAAAAAAAATGCATTATGTTACTATTTTGTTACAAAAAACCTACCAACATGAAACACAAAAAGGGGGAAAAAGTCTTCCTGTTTATATGACTTTTTTCCGAGATAATTTTAAAAAGTCAAACAAATAATTTTCTCTAAAAAAATCGATACTCATCACTAGACAAGAAATAAAACTTTTTTGTCTCACTTTAGTAACCATTATGATTTTCATAAATTAAATAGCAACTAACGCAGATAAATCATTTTCAAAAATAAAACTCATAAAAATATCAAACGAATTCTTAAGCAAAGTAAACAAAGTATAAACATGAAAGTGAAAAGTAGAAAGAAATTTTTCTTAAAACTGCAAAATAGAGATAAAATAAATTAATCGAGAGTAGGGGGGCAAAGGTAAGACGATACGATATTTCCTAATTGACATAAATTCTCAAATCGATTGAAATGACTTCTCTTTCCAAATACAAAAAATAGCCCTTCTTTACTTAAGTTGTGTTTTCTCTCGACAACACTACAACACAACACAACACCAAAACAATTTTTTTTAAGAAGAGACCTACCTTCCCAACTTCTGAGGTGGAGAAGGAAGGAGTTATGGGTGAAAAATGAACTATTATTTTATCAACTTTTAAAAAGGGGAAGTGTTAATTATCTTTTTTATCATTTGCTTAGCCGAGTAGTTATTACAACAACAATAAATTAAAAATTATCACATAAATTAAGTCCGAAAAATTGTAAATGTTCTTTCTTTTCTATTTGTTAAAAATCAAGTAAGGAACGTAACGACAAAACCGTCTATTAAAAATAAAAAAAAGAAGTAATATTAAATTTTATTTTTATTTTTAAAGAGAATAAATCAAAAGTTATAAGTAAACTTTAAAAAGCTTAAAAAGTAAAGCTTTTCGAAAATAAATTCATTTCTTTGGGAGAAAAACTTCTCGATTGTTGCAATGTTTCAACAATCAACATTGTGTTTTTTCATGCTTTGAATCGATTGTAATGGAATGCGAGGAAAATGCATTTTTCTGCAATTATCAGTCATCCTTTTTTCTTTCCTTTTTTTTCTTTTTGTTTATCGCATTTAAAAAATTTTAAGAATTCGAAACTTTTTGTTTTGTTTTCTCACACACAAAAAAACAATTTTGTTTACTTTTAAAATTTATGTTTCTCAAACTCAAAATGATAGTCGTAATAAATATTTTTCTGAACAAAAAATGAAGAAAGAATCAAAATTTAACTTAAAATTTCTCAAATGATAAAAAAATTAATTACTTAATTTTTCGAAAGAATTAAAAAGTAAACACCAGCAACGAACGAGCAAGCAAGCAAGATCACAGACAAGACAGCAACAACAAACACAAACACTAAGTTAGTTGAATTGAAATTAAAGCACATTTTCATACAAAACCAAACACCACAGAGTTTCTTTTCTTCTTTCTTTTCAATAAAAAAAAGAAAAACAATTTCATAAAATGAACTAATTAGATATTTATAAGAATTTTAATCCTTCCATAAATAGAATTTTAAAAGGGTTTAATTATGGGACATTCATTCGACATTCTTTAGGGTATCTATATCCATCCATCATTCATTACTCCCTTTTCACCATCTTGAATTTATTTTAATTACATTATTTCTTTTTCCATCAAACTAACCATGATTGATGGTGGGTGTGATGTGTGGTGGTGCTCTGTGTGGTGAGTCCTTAAATTTAATTTACTTTTAAATAAAAATCAATATCCTTTTGTCATTAATGGTTGGAGGGGACTGACTGAGGCTATCGGGTACTCACCGTACCCACCAAACAACCAGTTAACGCCACATCCCAGTCAGCAGTCAGTCCAGTCACAAATAAAAATTTATGGATTTTTAAAATTATTATTTAATTAATTCACAATTAAAAGAAAATGTAGAACATTTTTTAATGTGTGTGTTTGTTTTAATGTGTGTGTTTGTTTTTTGTTTTTTTGGGGAGGGGGATAGTTAAAGAAAAAATACATAAAAGTAATTAAATGCATCAAAAGTACTTTAGATTAGATTTAAGAAGATTAAAAGGTAAAATTTTTTTGAATTTAAATTCAATCATTTTAAATGTTAAAACTTATATTTAATAATTTTAACTTTTTAAACTAAAATTCAATCATGTTAACTTTTTAAACTTCAATAAATCTTTTTTTTTAATTCAAATTCAATAAATTATGTTTTTTTAAATTTACATTAAAAAATTTCATCTATTAGAAAACTCACTAAATTAAAGTTGTTAAATTAATGTTTTTTTTTAAGTTGATAATTCAGTTACCACCCTACAAGATCAAACCGAGCCAACCAACCAACAAAAGAAGCACCCCGACTGTCATATTCATCCATTTGTCAATTTCATTTGATCAATGTTTTGTTTCTTAAAATTATTAAAAATATAAATTAGTCACGGGTCGTGATGACAAAAGTTAACTCTTAATGATTCCTGAAAATTATTGACTGAATTATAAAAATAAAGTAAAAAGAATGAAAGAAAGAATTATTGGAAATATTGTTCACTTTTTTTCTCTCTTGCTTTTATTTTATTTTTATTTTTTTGCTAAAATTCTGTAAAAAGTTAAATAAAACTCAAATTCTTAGATTGAATAAATGAATGAAATTAAAATAGGTGTAAAGTATTTTATGGATAATAATTTTTTTTTTGACACAACTGAATTGTTACGGATGTTGACAGGAAGAAAAATGAAGAAAATAATAATAAATATTATGATTGCAACGAATGAAATCACTTTTTTCTTATTATTATTATCTCAAAAACTATGGAAGGTTTGAATGGATCAAATCTGAAGTATTTAGGATAGAAAGAAGACCAAATTACAACGAGGAAGAAAAAAAAAGAAGAGTTAAAAAATATATAAAAACAACCAGCATTTTTATTATTAAAGAAAAATAAAAGTTTGTTTTCTCGTCAATCTTGAATAGAATTTTCAAAAAAAAAAAGTTAATTAAAATAACAAAATTTTGGAAATGAAAGACAGAAGAAAAAAAAAAGATTGCATTTCTATAACATCATAACACAACATAACGATCATCAGCTCGAAGAATGGAAAAATGTTTTTTAAAAAAAGACCAAAAGAACACAACTCATGTATTGTCATGCAACAAAAATACAACCAAAACCAGATAAAAGCCTGGTTCAGCGATCAAATCAGTAATTACTCTGAAATTTTCTTACTCACCATAAGTTTCGGACATTTTTAATGCCAGTAAAAATTTCCCCCTTTCACTTATTATTCCTTTAAGTCATTAACAAACATGCAAAATGGCGTAGTACAACAACTCGTTTCTGATCTCGAATAAGCGAGATCTAAAGATTTTCAAATAGTTTTTCATTAGTGTGTATTTCTATCAAACTTTTTAATCAATACTAATTGTTTTTTAGTACAAATGTATGTTTTTTTATCAAAAGGAAAAAAATACAAATTACATACAGCATCCGGGTCTTCTCAAGGATTTGTTTACCTTAGTGATGACGTCAACTGTAAACACGTGGAGTAGAGTAAATAATGTCTATTACAATATTAGGTAGTTAGTTACTTCTGAGTGTGGAGTTGTTGTGTGCACCTTGGCAGGCTTGAGTCATCCGAATTAGTCTAGATTTTGGCCAGTACCAAAAAATTAATTTATTAACATAGCCTGGCTTCCAGTCAATCAGCTGACATAATTCTCTACTCTACACACATGAATTTTGAAAACTTAATGATAATTTTTTAGTAGAAAAAAATATAAAAATGAAGATGAGGACAATTGTCCGAAAAATTCTACTAAAAATATTTACCATACCTCATCTCAAGGATTTCGAAAAACAATTATCCGAATGAATATCCAATAAGTTTTTATTTTAACGCTTTCGATCCGAAGGAGCCGATATATCGGCCCTGATGACTTAAGCCAAAAAAGACATGGATATTTATTTCCTTCTTGTTATAATCGTCTCATAGAATTTATTTGAGTGACTTGTTAGTAATTTTTCCAAGTAGGGTTCTAAGGATTGGAAGAGTAAGAATTAGAAAAAAATATCGATTTAGCGCCTTAATGCCAGTAACCACAACCACCAGTGAGTGCCGGTGCCGGACTGCCGGAATGCCTAGTGCCTTAAGGGTGGACTGAGAGTATGGACTCTCTCGGACAGAAAACATTAATGGGCCCCTCCTCCTTTCCCCCATTTTTTTCTTTTACAGTTATGCTACATGTAGAGGCTGTGCAGCAGGTGATCTATGCAGTAGTGCAGTTGGCTTAACTATGTTTAGTGGTCGGCTACGGCCATTGTACACATATTATCATGTGATACGTACAAGTTAGACACAAGGCCAGTTTTACGTGCTCTATATATCGCTAACGCTTGGCTTTTCTAATCAGTGTTGTCTCACCTAGATGAGTTACTCTTCCGAGTTAACAAGATTTAGACTGCTGAAAGTGAATAATGTCATAAGTAGTGCTGTGTGTGATAATATGCTTATATTAAGGATTACTCAGACCTTATTATTTTGCGATGTTACTATTTCTTTTAATTCTTTACTAACTAATAAGGCTGTGACAACATGCTTATATTAAAAATACGTTTGAAACAAATTAAATAACAAATTAATAAAATAATATTGTCACAGCCCTAATGATGAGGCATGTCGTACCACTAAAATCTTTTTAATCCTTTAGAACCTGACAAAGCAAAATTACCAACTAGTCAATAAGACCTGTTCTGTTAGAGAACCATACTAAGGTCGAAATATCAGAGTGTGTTCTTTTGCCTTAGGTCACAAGAGCTGATATATCAGCCCTTCAGGATCTAAAGAATAAAATAAAATTAAAAGTTGAGTTAATCGGGGACCATACATCAGACTCAGGTTTCTCTATTGAGTTTTTGATGAGAATAAATGTCATCTATTCAAACAAGTAATTTTTTTTTTATTTCATTTACAACAAACATTTACAATACTCTGAAATAAAGTTGTTGTTTTTTTTTTCATTTTATTAAAACAAATTGTTGCACAGGGGTTCCTCTCGCCGTGGAATATTTCCATAGAGTTCCGCTCTAATAAAAAGGTTGAAAAACACTGCTTTAGGGTCTAAAGGATTAAACTAGATTTATTGATTTAATGGCATATCTCTGTTATAAGACAAGATCTTGCCCTGATGTAAGAAACTGAAATGAGTACAAAGGAAGCTTCAGAGCAACCCCTGAGCAATATTTGTTGTCAACAATAATGCACTTTATTTAGTTAAAATCAGGTAATGAAATTATTTAAGATAAATTCTAATTAAAAAAGAAACTGCTTAAATATGATTTTTGAATCAACTAACCCTGTTTAATTATGCTGATACCCATTGAATCAACAACATTAATTGGAGTAAAATGGTCACCAACTTATAAAATTCTTGATTGTACTTCATTTATTTTAATCCAGTAAAGAAAAAAAAATTTGTAGATCTATTTTTGGGCAGTTTTCCCCATCCATATCATTGTTTTGTTACTATTACAAAGTTTTAACGGACTAACCGCTTGTCATTGTTCAAGCGATCTTATCCAGATCTCTGACAGAATGGATAAAAGCGTTAAGTTTTCCAACAGTTCTATCTGAGCATTGAAATAAGAGTTAAAATGCGACCCAGGGCGAGGCCCCCGAAATTCGCGGAGGCCTCGCGGTAGAAATGAATCTGGCTTTTTTTTATAATTTTCGATAATCAAAACAAAACTTTCCACCATCTTGTCTCCTTCTTGGTTAAGGACAATTTGATTGGTTGAAACTAAATAAAGGGCAAGTAACCCTAAACCCTAACCCTATTTTTGAAGTAAAATAAATACTAATACGAGTGACTTGCCCTTTATTTAAGAAAAAATCAAGATGGTATGTCTAATTTTTTTCATTATCGAAAATTATTTTTTTTTTAAAAATCATTTCTACGCTTTTGAGAGTTATTTTTTTTTTTTTTACAAAAACCCTCTATGTATTGAAAATTATTGAAAATTAAATCGTTTTCCAATAATGCCCCTTGAAAAATATTCTCTCAGGTAAGGGACGCTAAAATAAGATTCTACCCCCTAAACCACACTCTGAACCCACTAAAGTTAAATTCTCTTTAAGTGCAAGGTCAACGCCATTTTTTCCTGGACTATATTTATTAATTTTGCTAAGTTAGAGTTTTAAGAGTACGCCACCCTTATTTAAAACTGTTAACTTCTCAAATACCGATATCGGCGATATATTGTTTTGTTTTCATAAAACCGTTACCCAATAAATATATTCGTGAACAGTAGTATAACTTTAAACTTTTATTTTATCAACATTATTTAAAGTGTCTTTTATAAAATTCTGCTATTGTATCGTTTAAATATAAAAGAATAATTTTCAAAAGTTTCTTTTTTTTTAAGATTCTTTTTTTTTTTAATTTTAAGTTTGATAATGTTCTCTTACATTAAGTTGAAATAATAAAATAAAAATCAAACTAGTTGGAGAGGTTTGTTTGGATTTTTAATTAGAAAATAGAAAATAAATTAAAATAGATGTTTTTTTTTATTGTTTATTTGTTAAAAAGTTTGAAAAAGTAGATGATATTCACTTTAGATTTTAATAATCTCCTGTAAAAATACCTCCAAAATTGCCAAAGAGGCTAAAATTTAACGTAATAAAAATATAATTAAATAATTAACATTATTATATGAATAAATGTAATTTTTTTTCTTGGAGGTGCTGAAATCATTTGATGTCGGGTGATGAGTTGTCCACGTGATGAAATGTCTAGTGATGAGAAGTCGGTAAACAATGAAAAATAAGACTTGAATTTTGGGATTCAAAAATATAAGTTTTTCTTCACACATAAAAACACTAACACTTTACAGTACACCTCGTTAGGGACAAGAAGGAAAGAGCCTATTGTTCATCTTGTCTGTGAAAAGATGATTATGTCTTATATTTTGCAGCAAAATAGTTATTTTTAATTAGGAAAACAAAAATGAAATTAATTAAAAAATAATAAAAAAATATTGAAATAAAGAACAAATAACAATAACTGGTGGAAATATGAAAATATTATTTACTTACTTTTGTCACTGATCTTGGTTTGAACATTTTTGGTATTTTCCAGATAAACTTGAGAATTCCAGCTGTATATAATTGATACTTTAAGGAAAATGATAATAAAATGACTTTTTCCGATAGTAAATCTAGATATAATTTTGTTTTATAATCTAGAAATCAGTAAAAATATTAGTAACAAACAAAAACGGTTTTAAAACTAACGCCATGTTGAGCCGCTTAGAACAATAAATATTACTAAGAAATGATTGAAGTTATCTCCCTTCTTTATAAAAATAAAAATCCGAATAACTGAAGTGAAACGAAATATTTGAAATAACTATTTTTTTTAAATGCATTCTATGAAATATTTACGGTTCAAAAAATATATGTATATATTTATATACTTTAAAAATTACAGATTAAAATGTTTTAGTCAAACAAATTTTTTCGGCAAACCATCAAAATAGTTCTTATACTTTTAAGTTTTGAACGAATTTAAAAAAAAAAAGGTGCTGCTGCTTGAGGTGCACAAGAATGCACCCACTAAACTCACTTATTGCATTGCCCACCCTGGCCTTAACACTGTGTGTGTAATGTGTGCACTGCAGCCACTGCACTCTCACTTACACACTTTTGCTATTTTCACTTCTTGCACTCACTAGTGTAAAAACTTTTATTGTTTATTAATAATAAGTTTTAGTTCGGTAACAAAGTTCATTTTTATGTTAAATTCTTCAAATATTAAAAAAGATAAACCTATTTCGATTTACTTGTATTTTTAATGAAAATTCAGTTATAGTTTTCAAATATTATAAAACTTATTTTAAATGGTTTTCCGTTTCCCTATTTTTAATCTATCGAGGCCGCTTATATCAAAGAAAAATCCTTACACTAAGCGGAAAAAGCGTTAAAGTCGGGTACGTTGGCAATTATTTCATTTTTTTGGCTTTTAATTTAAATCTATTTTGATAATCAGGAATTGCATTTATTTTTTAATATCAATTACTTAAAAGTAAATTTATGGTTTAAAACTATGAAAGCCTTTAAAGAATTGATAACTTTGTATTTTTAGAAAAAGAATGTAAATTGAAAAAAAGCCGCTAAGGGTTTTTTTTAGTTTTAATTGTTTCTCTGTCTTTTAAAATTTTCAAAGTTTACGAACTTTTTTTTTAATTTGACACTTCGAAAACTTTTTTTAACCTTGATTCTAAAATCACAAAAATTATCGTAATTTGGAATTATAACAAATTTAAACTTTTTCAAATACGTTTTTCTCAAAAAATGCTCGATGGGTAATTTCAAAAACAGGAATTCTTAAACAATAAAAAAATTACATCTTAAAACCTTTTTTATTTTATTTTATCTTATAAACACTTTTCAATCAAAATTTCTAACTATTGAAATACTTTTAGAAAATACCAACATTATGGGCTTATTGTGTTAATAAAAATGTTTTTCTTCAAAAAATGAAATTATGAAACATTTTTGTTTTAGATTTCTTTCCGGTTAATTTAAGACGTGTCTTTCTTTTTGAACTTCCAGATATTTTAATAAGTTTTGTTTTCAACAACAAAAAAAGTTGTTTTATTTTTTTTTTTAATTTAATTTTGATATATTTAGTTTTTAAAAAACAAATTACATAATCTGAAATTTTCTTTAATAATGGAAATAATGAACTTTGAACTTTTTTTTACTGTCTCTCTGGATAAAACTTTTTTTCTTTATTTGTTGATTTTACTGATCACTAAAAATTTAAAAGTCAGTCCAGTCATCATTATCAATAAATGATTTTATGATTAAATAAAGGGCATTTTTTTTTAATGTTCATTAGAAATAAATCAATTCATAAATAATTTTTTTTTGTTCTTTGTTAAAAAATAAATCCTAGAAAGTATTTTTTTTTTCAAATTTAGTAGTGGTAGAGGAGGTGAATGGTGGTGGTGTGTGGTGTCCAGTAGGTGTTTGTGTTACTGGTACAGACGTTTCATCACTTAACTTTTACTCACCCGATATCGTTACTGAAGGAAGGATATCTAACTAGACATTTAATCACGCGATTTTTATTTAATGACATTTAATCACGCTTTTTAAACAATGACATTTAATATACAAGACATAGACAGTAATGACATATACAAGACATTTAATCACGCTTTCAAGAAAAAAGTGATGTAAAAATATCTAAAACAGTATTATGGAACGACTAGAATTCGAAC
This sequence comes from Idiosepius hallami, assembly GCA_034780655.1. NCBI lineage: Eukaryota > Metazoa > Mollusca > Cephalopoda > Idiosepiidae > Idiosepius > Idiosepius hallami. The sequence continues at coordinate 1,399,457 of JAUZSX010000033.1, forward strand.
ACGCGTATTATGATTCCAAAGCCCGACTGCCTACCCTCTAGGTCAAATGGACTATCCCGCTCTCAGTTGCAGTTTTTTTTACCCTTTCGATCCTATGGGGCCGATATATTGGCCTTAGTAACCAAAGCAAAAAAAGACCCACCTACATTTCGACCCTGTTTTTTAATAGAATGGCTCTGAGTGACTACTTGTTAATATTACTAAGTCAGGGTCCAAAGGTAAGGTTGAAATTTGTGTGTGTGTCTTCTTTTGCCATAAGTCGCCAGCAGGGCCGATATATCGGTTCTTTAGGGTTTAAAGGGAACATAAAGTCAAGAGAAATAGTTTTGATATTTTTGTTACTGAAAGAAAAATCATTGTTATTACACTTCATTCCAAGCTAGCCTCCTCTTCTAGAAAAGATATTTCTATTCTTTGTACATAAACAGTGCCTTGCGGGCCCCGTTTCCTCAAAAAAGATAAGTTGCATCCCCCCCCCAACATACTGGAGCCTTCGATCAAAGACCATACATATACAAATATAGAAAGAGAGGTAGAAAGAGAGATGGGTGGATTCATAGGTGTATATTTCAAATGTAATAATGATTTTTAGTCAATTCAAATAATTAATTTGGTATTTTTTTTAATTACTAAACATCTGTAAAGCCAAGGAGCCTTGCAGCTCCTAGGGAGCTTGCGCCCCCGCAATTGCGGGTCTGCGGGCGCCCTAAGCACAGCCCTGTACATAAATAAAGTATAAATAAAAAAAAGAATGCAGTGAGTAGAAAGAGAGCTGGGTATTGTTGTAATAATAATAATGCCAAGTCTGTGGAATGTAGCAGCACACCTAAAAAACTGACCTCTAGCCTACCCTTCATGATCACCTTTTTAACACTTTAAACCCTAAAGAACCGATATATTGACCCTGGCGACTTAAGGCAAAAGAAGACACACACACAATCATATTTCAACCTCCACCTTTGGACACCGACTCAGCATTATTACCAAGTAGTCACTCGGAGCTGTTCTATTAAATAAAAAAATTAGGTTAGAAATGTCATTGTCTCTATTTTTGTCTTTGGTTAAGGCCAATATATCAGCCCCTTAGGTTGAAAGCGTTAACTAACTAGGAAGACTAAAAGCCAATGGACTGGTCCTCCCAGTAGTCCAAACCTTATGTCTTGTCACGATCTTGTTAGGGTTATTTATTAGTAGGGCTGTGATAATATGGTTTTATTAAAGATTATTCTTTTTCTAGATTTGATTATTTAGCGATTTTACCATTTCTTCTAATTTTTTACTTATTAGTAAGGCCATGTCAACATATTTTTATATAAAATATTCCTGTCACAGCCTTAATAACTAGGTATGTGACAAGCATATTTTTTCTTAAAAGAATATTTTCACAGTCCTAGTAATAATTAGGTAATATGCTTTTATTAAAGATTATTCTTGTCATAGACTTGACTATTTTGCAATTTTACCATTTCTTTTCATTCTTTGCTTTAGTAGGGTTGTGACAACATACTTTTATTAAAGATATTCTTATCGCAACCTTAATAACTAGGAATGTTACAAGCATATTTTTTTGAGAAAAGAATATTGTCACATCAAACATGATAGGGTATACAAAGTGTTTTAGGACAATTCAATCTTGTTTTTGCCATAAAAATAATTACTTTTAACAGCCTTTAAGATAAAAATAAAATTGTAGATTAAAATCATTAGAAATTTGTTTGTAAATTATTGAAATTTGGTTGTAATTAATCTGTTATAGCAATCAAAATCTATTAACTGAATGTTGGAATTAGCTTTTTCCCATTGATCAATTACAACAAAACTTTATATTTACTGCAACAATACTGACTGCTATTGTTGCACCCACCCTACTGACAACAGAGCCCAATGATTGGATACGAGTAGTAGCAGCCGCCGACAGACTGTTATCGATGATGGTTTTGTTACAAATTGTGTTGTTATTTTTTTACACTTTGGACCCTGACTTTGCAAAATCTCCAACTAGTCAATCAAAGTCTTTCTATTAGAGGACCACATAAAAACTAGAATATTGATTTTATTTTCCCTTAGGTGCTAGGGCTGATATATCGGCTATGACAAGTCTGTGACAAGAATAATCTCTAATAAAAGCATATTATCACAGCCCTACTAATAAGTAAAGAATTAAAAGAAATGGTAAAATCACAAAATAGTCAAGT
>JAUZSX010000033.1:1401751-1418123 GCA_034780655.1 Idiosepius hallami
ACACTAACATGATACATAAAAAAAACTTAACAAATTATATATATATATATATATATATATATATATATACATATATATATATATATATATATGGTCTTTGGTGACTGTCAGTTTCTCGCCTGCACTGTCATCAGACTGATTTTGTAGTTAGCAATTATTCTTTATTGGTATCTTCAAGTCATCAAAAATGAAAGAAATCACTATTGATCCTGGTTTTAAATTGGGAAAAGACTATTTTTTTCTTTCTTTTTATTCTTTTCTTTTGTATTAAAACCTATTCCTATTGAGTAAATCTATTCTCTATCCCCCCCCATGTAATTCTTATAATTATTTATTTTTTTAGTCGTGGTATCTGCCAAAAATTCAAATCACCTTATACGTATGTGCACAACACATCCATCCACACTCACAACCAACCACAATCAAATGTGTCAGTATATGAATTAATCTATAAATATTGCTTGCTTGATTTATAGTTTAAGTGCTCAATAACAGAGAGCATATATGGTTGAGCTTTGTAGGACAAGAGTAAACATCCTTTGTAATTGTTAGTTTCTTGGTTGCAATATATAGCAAGCAAGAAACTAATAGTCACAAAGGGCAGCAAAATTGGAGCATTGGTAAAAGCTTGGGCTCTGAAAACGTATGCGAGTTCAAATCTCAGTCAAAACCATTGCATTTAACTTTAGCTGCCTCGAGCAGATGGGACTCGTCAACTCTGGAGAGCATCTCATCTAGGTGAAGGGTAACACCGAAAGTAAAAAGCCCTGGTAAGAGTACTTAAAAATCGCCTTGTGCCGAACTTGGGTTGGTTCTCACCAAGTAAATATGTATGTAAGGTTTTTTAAGGCTATATGATGTGTTATAGGTAGTAGTCCGTTATATTTCGGAGCTATAAATGCATTATCAAACTAATGGTCTTTTTAATAAATTGTAGTTCTTCTGAACCATCATACGATTATTGATAATAAATATAATATAAGATTTATTAAGGCTGTATATTAGCTTGACTGCTTCTTTCCTTCATATATCACCGTTGAAAAAAGCCCAACAAAAACTGCTTTGGAGGCCTATATTTATATGAATCTGTACAGTAGGATTGCCTGTATTTATAGTTAGAGTGCTCAATATCAGTGATAGAGCATGTACATTAGGTAAGCGAAGACAGTCAATGGCCTTTGTTGACCATGCAGGTAAGAAATTGATAGTCACTGAAGGCTGTTGACTCTGTGTCTACGCTAATCTACTACATATGAGAGAGACATTAAAGATAATTATTTTTTAAGAAGTATTCGTTAAGAAATATTCATTTTATTTTTTCGCTTAATATTTTTGCTTCTCATGAAGCTTTTTTCAAAAGCAACTCAAATGTAGAAAATACATTAAGATTATCCTGTGTTATTTTGGAGTCTTTAAGAGAAGCAAATTCATATATGACTTATGTCCTGTTTTGCAAAGAATATTTTTAAAACTAGAATGAAAGAAATAGAATATTTTGAAAAAATGCTTGTATTGTCATGTGACTTCAACTTATAATGAAATATAATGAAGGATAACACACACACACATACACATCAGTAGGCCGTAGGTTAGTTTATTCTAAAATTGTCATGGCCTCTTGAAACTTTCAATGACTTGAGACAACGCTTCAACAGTGCTCTCTATTCACATGGCTTAAAATTTGCCTTCTTTTTCCTGTCCTCCCATCTCCCCTCTCTCTTTCTCTCTCTATTTTGTATTTCAGTAAAATATTATTTACAAAAATCTTTTATTTTTCAGACATTATTTCATTATGTTTATTTATTATTATTTTTATTTTTTTTAGTTGTAGTAGTAGCAGAATTATTGATATTATTTTTCAATTTCCAGCATTTTCAAATTTCTTCTTGGGCTGTGCTGCTTTAATTGTGTGTAGAATAACAGTTCCTCCTGTATAACTAGGGTGGAGTAACCACATGCTTTTTTGTTTGTTTGTTTGTTTTGTTTTGTTTTTTTGTTTTGTTTTTTTATGTTTTTTATTTATGTTCCTAATCCTAAATTAAAATGGCTAACAATAACCAGATAGTAGATAGATTTTATATTCTTTGTTTACTAGATTATTCCTAGAATTGAAGGACTCACAAACTAGAGTTGTAGAATTGTAAGATAATGGTCGTACGAATGTGCCATTTGGGAAATAATGGCAACACACATGCACGACAATCCAGGCAAGTAGAAGGGAGGCTGAAATTTGAAGGGTTATTAAATATTAGAAAGATGTTAAGTTTGGTTTTCAGCCAATCCAAGTTTCCAAGAGGGGAGGGGGGGCTATCAATCCTGCTGATCTCTTGAAAACAAAAGATGGAATGATGCGAAGACTTGAGGTGTCGTTACTTTAGCTTTATTTCATGGCCATAATGTTCCACACGTGTTGTGACTCCCCTCTATGTATTCTACTGCTCCAACCCTTTTAAATACAGCCAGTTCGTCATTTCCCAAAACAAACTGACAAGTCCCGAAGTCCTCTGAACCGGCCCGCACCCACAACAACATTACAGATGTTTGACAAATTTGATTTTCATAAATAATTACCAACTACAATCAGTTGTCTATTATGGGATTATTATAATTCATATATGATTATACATTATATTATGAAAGAACTTGAGAAGTACAGTGAAATTTTATGTTGATTTTAGTATCTTTTCTATTTTTATTACCACTGAGCGTTCTTTTGTAAACTGTTTTTCTTTCCTTATTGATATTGCTATAAAAATAACCAATTCCCATTCAGTATGGATGTGTTAAAAAATATTGCAGCGCTTTCATGAAATGAAATGCTAATGTTGTTTAAATACTGAGATTTTTACAAACTATTATTCAAAGGAAAAAGTCAGAAATAGGATTTTTAAAGTAAAAATTCTTGCCATCAAAGTGGGATGTTTAAAAGTATCTTAAAGAATTGTATGATTTAATTGAATGACCAAAAACTTAATATATTTCACTTTCAAAAAAACTTTAAAATGCAAATAATGTTTATTTATATTCGTGATGCTGATCATCATCATCATTACCCCAAGCTTCTTAAGAAAATTAGGATAACTGTTATTTAATGAACTTTTGCATTTTTTTCTTTAATAGTTTCGCAGATTGTTGCTAGAGCTGTGGGAGATTTTTTTTTTTTTTTATCAAAATTTCACTCATTGTGGAGATCTTGGAATATTTAATTCTAGGTTAATCCAAACTAATCTAGAATTTTTTAATCCATAACCATTGTTAAAACCCGATGCAAGAATAAATTTGATACAAAAATAAGACTTAGAAAAATACAGGGTGTCTCAAAAAATGTACTTGGCATGGTATTAAATGACCTAAAAAGGTTGATATGCCGTAAAACAAACAAGCAAAACAAACAATAAAGATTGATACATCCTCAATTACTGTATATGATTCTTTAATCACATTTGTCTTCTGTATTCCAAGCTATTCCATTTTACTGTATGTTCATTCGAAGTGTGAGTACATTTTTTTAGATACCCTGTAGAAATTTTTGTTAAAATAAGAGGAAACAAAAATATGTATTGTTCAAGATTGTCATTACATTGTGACTCTGCCTGTGAGGTTGGGGGTTGAGCATAGGGCTAGTGACTCTTTCTCGTAAAACAAGTATGATACAAAAAAAGCAAAAAAAAGAAAAAACAAATTTGCTGCCCAATGCACCACTAGGTGTAATGGTTAATGAATATATAATGATGTTATGTTGGGTGTTCAAATATTTACTGTGCACTATGGGTATATAGAAATTTAAAAAAAAAAATACTAATTAATAGTAAATTTTATTATAAAACAATTGGACAATTCAATTTTTACCAATAAAAAGGTTTTATTTATTTACAGTTAAGGAAATGCTAGAAATAACCTCCATTGGCATTAAGATATTATTTTCTATTGCACAGCAACTTTTCAAAGACCCTGTATATATGACGGTAACCTCTACTTATCCAGTAATATATCATAATTAATAATTGGTAATTATTCCAAAGTAATAGAAAATGAATACACTGAGTTATATACAAGTTGATCACAGCCAAACTAAACCAGTTTATTATTATTTACAAGGAAGAAAGTTAAAATAGTATTTATAATTAGTACCTCCTGCTAGCTTTTGATTTTTTTGTTGATATAACCAACACAGATGTGACAAAACAGAAAGAAAATAGTCAAAAGGAACAAAAACCTCTTTTTAAATACTCAAGCCTAACAAATTTCTTACATTCAGTTTTATTGACTCCAAAACAAAAGTAAATAAGCCAATAGAGCTGTTTCTTAATAAACCGGTTTGCGGTATCCTACATTGATGAAATGGGAAAAATTTTAACCTCTGGTTTCTCTTACATTAATTGACAAAATATTAAATATTTCTTTAGTGGTTAATAAAATAATCTAGATTATTAAAAAAAACAGGTTCATTGATTGATTACATTCAGAAAAAAGCTTATTTTCACCTCCAGTTTAAATCTTCTTCAAAGTATAAGACCTTTATTTATAATAGGATTACATATTTAATTTATACATAATGCTACAATCTCCATCAAAATGGCCTGTGTTATTGTTGTTAAACAGAATTTTTTTTGTTTTTTTTTACAAAAAATGCGTGAATTCCAATCAACTCATCTAGTCCTGTTTGACTGCACTTTCGCACCTGAAACATCAATATTCATTACTGTCTTCAAAATATATTTGGTTGACTCAAAAGTTTGTAAACACTTTGAAATTTTTACTCGCCAAGTAATAACAAAAACAACAAAAAGTATTCTTCAAAATAAAGACCACCATTTTCCCAGACTTTCTGACATCGAACTGCTAACTTTCAGATCTGATGTAAGTCTCATTCAGCCAGCCTCGAATCAAAAAATTCTTGACACAGTTCTTCAAACTTTTGGGATAACCTAATAAATTAGACATCTTAGATTTGAATGCAAATATTACAACTACCATTTTTATTTCTACACTAAATTCATGTTGTATCAAAATCCTTCATAATCCATATTCCTATTTGCCTAACTACGTACACCTTTCTCTTACACGAACACATAGATACACATACAAATATGCGTATGGCATCTAATCTTGAAATGACGATACTATATCCATACATCATAAAATTAAATCTAAATTTAAAACACATGATAAAGAATGGTTTGGAATATATGTAGCTATAACATTTTCACAAAACTAGAGTTTTTTTTTTTTTCTTAAATTTCTTGAAAAAACCTATTTTGAAAATGTTACATGCATTTTTAATTGTTGTTTATTATGTGTTTGTATAAATTTTGATTTTAATTTTATGCAATATTTACATGTCATCACTCTTATACCATAGCTGAAGTGTTTCATGTTAATTTTTTTCTGCAGACCCTTTTATAGGAATATTGAACTCAATAGTTATCTTCAAGTTAATCATAATTTACAGTTTATGTGTATTTATGTATAAATTATCTAGGGACTTAATATTCTGGTTTCAAGAACTAGTTTTTTAATATGGTTAAATACAGTGGATCCTGTTGTATGCTACACTCGCAAGTAAATGCTTGTTATTAAAAACTATTTTTCTATCCACAAACAATTAGTAGATTGGTGAGGCATGAACCTTTAATGAAGGGGTGGTCGAAGTGGCCCAATGAATAGCCAATTGGACTTCAGAGCCGTAGTACGTGGGTTCAAATCCAAGTTATTCTGTCTACATTGACAGGTCAACTAATACCCTTGGGAAATGTATGAATTCCCATCTTTCTTCCAGCTATGGATTAAGTGCAACTTTTGTTACTAAAAAAAACTGTTTGTATAAAAATAGCGTTTATCATAAGTAATTGTTCTTGTCACTAAAATGACCTAGAAAGGTTGATATGCTGTTAAACATCAAAGAAACAAACAAACCTTTAATAAGCAACAATCTACCGTATTCAACCAATTTTTGATGGCATACGATAGGATTCACTGTATAAACAGTTATATGAATATATAATGTAACAAATGGGATCTAGTATTTTAGAACAATACAAGAGAAATACTCCCTACTACTTGATGCGGTTGGTTGTCTTTCTCTTAGCTACTTTTATTTTAATTCAGAACAAGAAAACGGAACAACTGGAGCGCTTGAAGCTTCCAATGAACAAGAATCTGTGACAAACCGAGAGATTCCTGGCAATGTACAGGTAGACTTTGTTAAAATTTGTTCTTTGTGAAATCTAGGTAGTTTTTTTTTTTTTTTTTTTTTTATAATTATTTATTATTGTTTTCTTTCTTTCTTTTTTTTTACAATATTAACATGATTCTTTGAAAGTAACATCAATGGCTTTAATTGAGAACATGTCTTAAAACATAGTTTTTCGGAATCCTTGGAATGAGGCTTGAAAATTTAAAGAACTATTTTTTGAACTGTTGTCCTCATCATCCTTATTATTTTTATATACTTAACGTTTTGGCCGATAAGCCCTTTGTCCGTCTTTTTTAAACCAAAAGGAAAAAAAAAACAGATTTAATACCTCTCTAGTATGAACTCCTGATTATGACAAGAAGTTCCCGAGAGAGATCACCTGAAGACAGCCGAAGGAGTTATTAGCTGAAACGTTGTATATATAAAAATGATAAGGGTGAGGACAACAATCCGAAAAATACTTCTTCAAATGTCTTAAAACAACCTGAAAATATTAAAGTTAGAAATCTAAACTCAGCAGTTTTTGCAGGAATCAGTTTAAAGAAATAAACAGTAATTAACAAGCCATTTACTAGGTATGACAGGACAGTTGAATAATTTTATTTTACCTCACCAATCATTGAAACCAAAACTATTTATTAAAAAAATATTTACTTAAAAGAATGAGAACATTTAAAAGTAAATTTATTTATTTATACATAATGCAATCGCTGTTTTAAACAAAGAGGGGTTTAACAATTTTCCGACATGTCCTGTCATACCTAGCCATTTACAGCTTGATTAAGTACTTTTTAGTTTTGCAGGTTAGATAAGGTTTTTTTTTTTTCTAACTCCCAAAACCTACATTTCTTTATGTTCACTTTAAAAATTAGAAAAGGTGTAAATCCTTTTTTCATTTAAATATTGCAACTTTTGTCAGTTTCCTTCATTAAATGGCTATAAACATTGATAAGTTGTTGAACAAAATAACATTATAACCATTTATGTATGGCATTCTTTTTATCAAGTGGTTCTGACAGATGAATATAATATGAGCAACATCCATCTTTTTGTCAAAAGTTCACATGTATACGTCATTCGATCACAAGTGGTTATTAGTATATCTAGTATGGTCATATAATGATTTTACAAAACAATTTTTTTTTTTTAATAGATTCTTACTATAATTATTTGTTATTCAATTTCTTAAATTATTGCTTTTTGTAAATTATTTTCAAAGATGCTAAATAATGTTGTAAGAAAAACTGTATACAATACAATTCTTTTTTTTATTTTTGTTTTATTTTATTTTCTTTCCCAATGAAATGAAAAACAGGAGGAGAGACTGCTTTCTATTCTCACATGTTGCTCAGCATAGCCCATTAAAAACAACCAAAAAAATGTTTTTTGATGTGAAATATATGTTTATGAAATATATTTATAAAAAAAAACTATTTTATTCACAAAGAATGCAAAACATGAGTTTAAAATCCAATAGAATTGATGATCAACAAAAAAGTGGTTAATGTAAATGTCTTGGGCCAATCTATCGCATTTGATGGTTGATATGATGGATGTAAACTTGAATAAATACTTGCCCCCTTTTTTTTTTATTCCCTGTAATTTTCTGTTGATCTTATTAAAAATAATTTTTTTGAAATATTTATCAGCAAGGATACCATTTGAAAAATGTTCAGAAGTTTCTTTCCTCTTTCTTTTGAGACTGACCGAGTTTCTTTTTTCTCTCACCATTTTTTTTATTTATAATTTATGAATTATGCTTTTGTCTTTGCGTGATTTTGAAAAAAGAAAATAAAGAATTATCTTTTTTTTTTTTTTTTTTTTTCTGTATTTTAAGCCGGTATTCCGATATCTTCATTGGTGTATTACATTGAATTAGATCAGGAATTGAATATTTTATTAATCGTTATGTTTAGAATCTGCTGTTTTTTCATACCATCAACAAATATATGTTTTTCAATTTCAAATAATTTTCCTCCAAATGTTAAATCCATTCTTCCATCCTTGAAGAAGAACCTACAATTAAATTTTATTAATCTTCCTATGCATATTTTACAAAGTGTTTATTATCTATACAAAATCCTGATAATCCAACCTATTGTACTTTTAGCTTTTGTAGTAGAATACCTGAACAGTTTTGATAATATATAAATCTGTTGGGGAGTAAAACACCACTTGTTATAGACTCGCCCGACTCAGCAAAGGTCGGTGCATGCGTGCGACCGAGGAGTCACTTTGAGGCTGGGCAGTCGCCTCGACGCCGTCTCAGGGCCGGTCGCCCCGGCGGCCATATATTATGTATATATTTGTAATATACGTTTTCAACAGTCTCCCGTTGTCTTGTTTTTTTTCAACTAACTAACACCACAACAAACTGGCGAACGAGAATGAGATAAGGAAATTTTTTTTTCCCTAATGAACTCACCCAACAACAAACTGGAACGATGGATTGGGAAGGAGAAAAAAAAATTTTTTCCCAACCGCCCGCCCAAGAAAAACCACAATACTGGCGAACGAATATGAGAGGAGGAAAAACTCAGCAAAGGTCGGCGCATGCATGCGACCGAGGAGTCACTTCGAGGCTGGGCAGTCGCCTCGGGGCCAGTCACCCCCGCGGCTATATACTATGTATGTATCTGTAATATACAGTCTCCCGTTGTCTTGTTTTTTTTTTCAACTAACTAACACCACAACAAAAACAATAGAACAAAAAAAAAGAAATTAGGATTTTGTTTCTTGGTTTGGTATTTTATTAAAACCTTTTGAAGAATATTTAACAATTTCTATAAAAAAAAACTTGCTAAAACACTGAATATTTTGATTTGTAGGCATTATTTATGTACAAATTGTTTGTAGTTAAATGGGTTATGTTATAAGGAAAAAGATATAACTTAGGGAAGCTCATGAACAATTGGTGTCCATTTGTTAATTTGATAATAAATATTAAGAGCTAAAGCTAGCATTACAGGCTTTTGGGGCATTTAAAAAGCAGAAAAACACAGTGTACAAGTAATAAAAGTGTGTGTGTGTATATATATATTTATTTATTTATAATGATGCCGATAGGAATCTGTTGGTCTATCCTTGCTCGAATTTAGAGTGCTCGATATCAGTGTTAGGGCGTGTATAGTAAAGTAAAAGATAAAATACAAACCTGTAAAAATGGCGGCTGTTGGTTACTGTTAGTTTCACGCTTCCGCGATCGTCAGACCAATCTTTACCGGGTTTTGATTATATCTTTTACTTTACTATATATATATATATGTGTATATATATATATGTATATATTGTTATTATTTGAACACTCAGTGTGCCCTTAAAGAAAATTATGTTCTGTTTCTCTGCATATAGGCTAAGAGAACTGCTCAATGCAGATGAGATGATCAAAGAAGACTGAAAACTTTAGGAAGAGGACTGGGATATTATATTAAAATGCTCAACCCGACAACTAAGTTTCTTGTTAGAAAACAAAAAAAAATTGAATTAAAAATTTTTTTTTTTTAATTAAATTTCATTTTAATGAAGCGTGTCTGAATAAAATATATGTATAGAAAATGGTCAGTGAACCTGGGTTTTGTGCTCTCCAAACAAATTGTTGTTTTTGAAAGTGTCAGTCATATAACTGTTGTGAAAAACAAAAAGGGTCATACATCTAGTGTTCCTATATTAATCGCCAAATTGAAATGTGCCCACAGTTACTTTTTTTGTTAAATCCTCCAGTGTTGGCTACTTTTTATTTATTTATTTATTTTTTTTTTTTTTCCTATTCTTTATTACTTTTTTATAATAACTGAATTATTTACTGTTCTGTAACGACAACAGAATGTTATCTTCATTTAATACAACAGATTGGGTAAGTGACCATCGTTATTTTTTTGTTTATTCAATCAATGTTAGTTCTAATAATTTATATTTTTGCAGTTTCTACTCATTTGCAATGCATGCAAAAATTTTTGTATATTATCAAGTGGAATTTCAAGATTTCGACTATTATGTTGCAAATTTATTTATTTATTTAAGAAGTCTACTAAAATTAGTTTTATGTTCACAACTAGTCACTCTCTTTTATATTAATTTGGCTCAATTTTGCCTAAATTCGATGATCTATTAGTTATCAGAAGTTTTAACATGATTTCATTTCTGATCAAATATTAAGTATAAATAATTTTATGAACATTATTCAAGTCTTTATAAGATAGTGTTAAAACCTTAGATTTTAGAATTATGATACACCAGTTTGCTTGTTTTGTTCACTTAAGTACCAATACTTTTGTGGAAGGTATTGAAGCCCTTAATGTTAAGACGTAAATCGTATTAAAATTATTGCTGTATTCCTATGTTTCCATTTCATTTACAAAATTGTTAATTTGTTTGTTCATATAATGTTTGATATTTGGTTGTACAAAAAGCAAACTTAAAATCCTGCTGATTTGAAAAAGTGAAACCCACAAGAGTTGATAACCTGCTGAAAAGAGAATTTCTACTTTATTTTATGAAATCAATGTGTATAATCTGTTGTGTTGATTAGAAAAAATCAAATTGAAATATCAAATTGTGAAAATAATGATGTTTATAAAAAAAAATGTAATACTTAGGGGTTTATTTTTGTTTTGTTTTTTTCTATCCTTATAGAAAATCATTTCAAATGAGAAAGATGCGACAGAAATGCCTGCCAAGCGTCCAAAGGTAGATGTACAATCTCTACCTACGCGAGCTTATCTTGATCAAACAGTTGTTCCAATATTATTGCAAGGAATGTCATCTTTAGCCAAAGAAAGGTAATTTATAACCCCCCTCTTATTTATGTTTGCAACACTCACTCAACCTAGAAGCAAGTTGGATCGTCCAAATATGATTGAAGCTTCAGGGAACAACTAGCATTTGATTTTACATAGTCAAGTCAAAATTAAAATTCCTTAATTCAAATTTTGCTTTTTCCTCTGTGCAAATTGGTATATAATTGCTTATATAAGCAAGGCGTATCATACGCTAGGAAAAGGATGGGACCAAAAAAGAGCCATAAGTAACAACGCGGAGGCAGCTGAAAAATATTCTAGATGACTCTGGTTGAAGAGGAGAGAGTCATATGGGTAGAGATGGGACACTTCTACACAGATTGGGGCCTTGCAAACCTTGGTTGGGTCACCCAGGGAAGGGTGTCTGTTGAAAGACCCAAAACACCTAGTGATGCCGGGAACAACACCGATGATGTATCTAAGGCATTGCATCAGTAGATGCTTTTAACTTATAAAAAAAAAATAGATGTTTTTTGTCCTTTATGTTCATATATTTATTTATCAATAGCCAGCTATTAATCCAACTTCAATTGTATTTTCAGTTGATGATGAAACAAAATGTAGCATACCACTGCTTGATTACTGATCTTATGTTGGATATGAATTTCATGCTCAACTTGTTAAATACCTAATCTAATGCTTAATTTATGCATAATGTCTGAACTAAACAAAAATCCTTTTCTTTTTAATGGTCATATTGAAAGCTCTAAAATTCTGAGAGTTCAATATCTTGGACACATCATCAGTGTTGTTCACATGATCACTGAATACTTATCTCTAGTTTTTCATTGAGTTGATGGAGCTTCATTTTTGCTGGTTGCTACCATGAACATGCTTTAGCACCAGACAATCGTTTCTTTTTTAATCTTGTTGCATACTTAACACATGAAATCCAGGGTTTTTTCACATGTTTCAATGATTCTATGTGTGGGCCAAAAAGAGGTATAACAGTTATTAAACTTTTTTTTATATGCTTTCTTTATACAAACTTTTTTTTTTTTTTTGATAAATGTGTTGTTTTTTTTTTTAACTATCTGTAAATATTGTTTTAATATTTAAATAGGAGGACATTTTGAGCATTTAAGAGATTAAATAGTTTCTGTACAAGATTATTATAGCATTCTTGAAATTTAAAAATAAACTTAGTTTTAGACTTTTTTTTCTTTTTTTTTTTTACTTTTCATTAGTGTATACCTACTTTTGGCCCAACTGGTATATATTTTAAAAGCATGTGCCAAAAGTAGGTTTACAGTTGCAGAGTACATTTTGAGCAGTTAAGGGATTAAACAGTTTCTGTCTAAGATTACTTTAGCATTCTTGAAATTCAAAAATAAACCTACTTTGGGACCTTTTTTACTTTTCATAACTGAATACTTACTTTAGGGCCACTATATATATATGTGTGTGTGTATATAATATAGTTCACAAGTTTAAACACAGTCAACAGACATTGGTGGCTGTCAGTTTCTTATCTGTAAAATCACTGATATTGAGCACTTTACCAATATTGACAATATTTTCTCTTTAGAATAATTTATATATATATTAACCGTTACCTCAGATAGGGATGCTGGGTCTCGTCACTGAATCCTCAGTAATCAAAAACCTACTTAGATGGGGACAAAAGTCTGAAAAATAAAGTTAATTCCTAAATTTCGAAGCCTCATCTCAAAAATGAAAATATTTATCTTTAAGAGTGTATTTTGTATTTATTTTATATATATATAAATGTTGTTTATTTCTTTTCTTTTTCAGACCTCCAAATCCTATCGAGTATCTTGCTACATATTTGTTAAAAAACAAGAACCAATATGAAAATTAGAAAAGTGATTCATTCACAGTCATTGATCTTTCTTTTTTTTTTTTTCTTTCTCATCATGATGTAGAATGTAAATAATTTTGTACAAAACTCACCATTGGGTTTTTTCCCTTCTTTGTTCCGAATAAAAAAAAATCAAGATTATAAAAAAAATCCAGATTTAAAAAAATCACAGTAAAAAGTTCATTCTTTTTTTTTTTTCTTTTTTTTTTCTTTTCTCTCTTCTCTTCATCATCACATACTTCACACAAATAACAATAGATTTTAATAAATAAATCAAACTGAAAAAAAACTTGTTTGTTTTTCTATTTTTTTAAAGTTTTAAAATTCTGAAAATCTCTGTCTACGGATCAGTTCCATAGGAAGAAGTTTGATAAGAGTATTTTCTTTAATCACACATCAAACTAACAAGAAAAATCTTTTTTTTTTTTTAACTACAAACTCTGATGAGTTGTTAAACAGCGAGGAGGGGGAAGCCCACCCTGTATTTATATTATACTTCGTGAGCACCAACCTAAGTTTGGCACAAGGCCATATTTAAGTGCCCTGTACACCTGGGCTTTTTTAATTCAGTGTTGCCTTTCACCTAGATGAGAGCTCTCCTGAGTTAACAAGCCCCATCTACCAGAGGCAGCTGAAGGTGAATGCAATGGTTTTTGTCTGGAATTTGAACTCATGTACAACAATCCCAGGGCCCAAGCACTTACCAATGCTCCACCGTCGCTGCCCCTGAAGTATTGATATGCCATAAAACAACAACCTACCAAATCAAAAAAAAATCAAACAAAATAATGTTTACATATCACAGTTTATTATTTTATTCATTTTTTTTTTCCAGATTTAGAAAAAAATTAGAAATACATATTTTTCGATAAATAATTTTTATTTTTTTTCTGGTCTCATTTAAGAAAATTGACCCATGCTTTGCGTGAGAGAGTAGAAAAAAAAGGTAGACAAATGCCATGCTATCTTTTCCAGGTGCAAATGTTGCACATTTGTGAAAATTTAATAACCATGATAAAATAAAAACCATTCTTGATGGCAGTAAATATTTTCACAGTGAATAAACAGTGAAAAAAAAATGTATTATGATTGGTCAGATTTTGGAATAAAGCAGGACTAAATTTCAGCATCCATTTGTGGGATTGAGAAAATAATAAGTTAATGCAAAAAAAACTTCTCTTAGGAAAAAATTTCTTATTTTATGCTCAATTTTTTTTCAAAAAATTATGCCCACTGCTTTGATGTATAATAAATATATATAAATAAATATTTTGCTAAAAATTAAGTCTGTGGGGTTTTTTTTCTTTTTAGATTTTAATAAATAAATCAATCTGAAAAACCTTGTTTCTTTTTCTTTAAATTAAATTTAAGTTTTAAAATTCTGAATGTCTCTGTCTAGAGCTCAGTTCCATAGAAAGAAGTTATGGTAACAGTATTTTTTTTTACAATGAATTAAGGCTCCTAACAAAAAAAAAAATATCACCCAATCGTATGACATTATTAAAGTTTTTTTTTTCTTTTCTAATGATAACATGGCTTTATTAATCCGACCACATTTTTTATCACCGGTATCAAGAAAACCTTAAAAGAAATAATTTATGGTACAACTCTATTTGGTGTAGTTCAAATTCTGGTCTCTGAAAAATTATGATTTATATACAATGTTTTTCCCAAAAAATACGCCTGCCGCTTTTACAGGTCATTAAAAGTTGTTTTTTTTTCCATTGACATCATAGCCTATTAAGTCTTTTTTGTTATAACAAAAATCATATACTTATAAACCTTGATTAATGCTGGTTACATTTTCATCATTTACACACTTTTAATTTGAAGAGACAGTTATGCCCCTTGAACCAGTCGTTAAGCAAGCAGGAGTTATCTACCTTAGGGTAGCCAAGGAGGAGCATTGGTAAAAGCTCGGGCTCTGGAATCGTAGAACGCGAGTTCAAATCCATTGTATTCACCTTAAAAATGGCCTTGTGCCAAACTTGGTGCTGCTCACCAAGTATATATATTATCTACCTTTTGTATTATAAAAATGACTGGCAGTTATGTTTGGATTTTATCCAATTCTAAAAAAGGGAGCCACTTGGGGCAGTGGTTAGACAATCTGACTCTGGATTCACAGTAACCATGTTCGAATTCTGGTCGTTTCATCATGTTCACTTGTGGACCCTTGCGAAAGTTATGAACCATCATTTCCTTACGGCTAAGGATTAAATAGTGAGGGTGGATGGGCCTCTCTAAACCCTGGTTGGTAACCCATGTAGTGATTGTGTCACAATAATAAACACGATAGCCCTCACATTGCATCAAGTATTCAGCTATTTCTCTTAATTAAGCTATAGCAGATACAGCTGCGGTGGCATGATGTGAAATTTGAATTCCCTCTCTTAATTCAACTTTTAAGATAATTAACTAGAGAGTTTCAGTGAGGAAGAGTGTTGCCACTCTCCTTATTCAAGTGATTAGATAAACAGAGTGGCCACTCTCCTAATTCAATTAAATAAACAGAGTGGCTACTCTCCTAATTCAATTAAATAAACAGAGTGGCCACTCTCCTAATTCAATTAGAGTGGCCACTCTCCTAATTCAATTAGATAAGCAGAGTGGCCACTCTCCTAATTCAATTAAATAAACAGAGTGGCCACTCTCCTAATTCAATTAGATAAGCAGAGTGGCTACTCTCTTAATTCAACTTTTATGATAAATAACTAGACAGTTTCAGTGAGGAATAGAGTTGCCACTCTCCTAATTCAATTAATTAGATAAATAATGAGTTTTAGTAAAAGACACGGTGAGCATTCCCATAATTCAACTCATTAAATAAACAAGGACATGTACAAGAAATTAAATAATTTTTGAGTTTTGCTGCCAATTTAGATTTTGTTTTCGCCTTTTTCGATTTATTTTCTGTCTTCACATTCTTCTTGATCATTGCATTCAAGACGGACATGCCACTGGCAAGGCCTTCTCCATTCTTGGCACAACATCCTTGAACAAACCAAGGCTGTTCATTGAGGATTTCTCTCAGGCAAAGTTGGTCAGAAAGAAATGATGAAGTCATGGATTCTAAAAAATTAAAAAAAAAAAAATTACTTCAAAACTGAGTTAGTTATTAAAAAATATCTCTTTAGTAGAAGACAGAAAGAAAACACGTGTTAGAATTTACAAAATTGTTTTGTCAGTATTTAGTCTACAGTTTGTTTGATCTAGGATAGGTTCTCTTAGGGTTGGGTCTATGGTTTGTTCTAGAACAGGTTCTGTCATTTTGGTTCTATGGTCTGTTCTAGAATGGATTTTGTCAGAGTTAGGTCTATGGTCTGTTCTAGAATGGGTTCTGTCAATTTGGTTTTATGATTTGTTCGAGATTGGATTCTGTCAATGTTGGGTCTGGTTTGTTCTAGAACAGGTTCTGTCAATTTGGTTTTATGGTTTGTTCTAGAATGGGTTCTGTCAATTTGGTTTTATGATTTGTTCTAGATTGGATTCTGTCAATGTTGGGTCTGGTTTGTTCTAGAACAGGTTCTGTCAATTTGGTTTTATGGTTTGTTCTAG
>JAUZSX010000034.1:59036-74625 GCA_034780655.1 Idiosepius hallami
TTCGACTGGGATTTGAACTCGCGTAACACGATCTCACAGCCCGAGCTTCTACCAATGCTCCACCGTCGCTGCCCCAGAAGTATATATATATATACTCATATATATGCAAATACAAATATATAATTTTAATAAATAAGAAAAATAGCTATTTTAGATTACATTTTAGTGTATTGCCTTTATTCCTTCCGGGATTTCGCTTTTGGGCTTTTCGCAAAAGATACACAGCTTCCTTTATTTATCGAAAATTTATAGGTCCATATTTCAGAGACGCCGGTCAGTTATTCTTAAGATTTATCGTTTTTTTCTTCGAATTCGGTGGTTTATTCTATTTTTCATATTCAGCAAAGTTTCTGCCAAAATGAAGAGCGGCCACCGACATTGTTGCACCTTCCACCTATCATAAGACCCTAGAGGAAATCATCCGCGACAAATAGGGGTTTACATTTTTGCGATCAGATCTCGGAGATTCAGAACTGAATTATTTGTTTGGGGTTTTTTAGATGACTAATGGGTGTTGCTTGGACACATGTTTGAACAACTGTTCACTGCTTGGGTTTAAGATTTCTTTAGACTTATGGATTCATAGATAGATAGATCGATATGAATTGACACAGATAGATAGATAGATAGATAGATAGATAGATAGGTAGATAGATAGATAGATAGATAGATAGATAGATGGTTAGATAGATAGATATATTGATAGAAGATAGATAGATAGATAGATAGATAGATATATTGATAAAAGATTGATAGATAGATATGAATTGACATAGATAGATAGATAGATAGATAGATAGATAGATAGATCGATAGATGGATAGATAGATGGATAGATAGATGGATAGATAGATGGATAGATAGATGGATAGATAGATAGATATATTGATAGAAGATAGATAGATAGATAGATAGATAGATAGATAGATATATTGATAAAAGATTGATAGATAGATATGAATTGACATATATAGTTAGATAAATAGATAGATTGAAAGAGAGATAGATAGATAGATAGATAGATAGATAGAAAAATTTATAGATAATGGATAGATTGATACAGAGATGGATAGATAGATTGATACAGAGATAGATAGATTGAAAGATAGATAGATAGATAGATAGATAGATAGATAGATAGATAGATGGATGGATAGATAGATATGAATGGACGGATATTGGTAGATTGAAAGAAAGATAGATTGATAGATAAATATGAATTGACTGAGATAGATAGATAGATAGATAGATAGATAGATAGATAGATAGATAGATAGATCGATCGATCGATCGATCGATAGATACCTGATGAGGTTCGACATTCCGTAATTTCGTTAATTTGATGGAACCAGCGTCTGCAACGCAAATGGACCGACATGAGAGTAGCGTGCTAACTCTTAATAATATTGCCATAGTAATAATTAAAGTAATGTAACAATAATAATAATAATTACAATACTTTATCAAATAATTTTCATTAAAAATTGCCAATGTTCATTCGCTCTAACGAACAGCTTTGAGATTGGTGTCTGCAACACAACTGGTCCGACGTAAAAGTGGTGTGATAAGTCTTAAAATCCTTTAAACCCCAGAGAACCGATATCACAGCCCTCCCTGGCAACCTTATAAGGCAAAAGACACAAGAAGCACCGATATTTCAGCCTTCACATTTCGACACTGACTAAGAAAATTCTATTAATGGGCTGTTTATGGTTGAAATGTCCTTATGTCTAATTTTGCCTTCCGTTACAAAGGCCGATATATCAGCCCATTAGGATCGAAAGGGTTAATAATATTGCCATAGTAATAATTAAAGTAAGGTAACAATAATAATAATTACAATATTTTATCTATTAATTTTCATTAAAATTCCAATATCCATTCGCTTTAACGAACAGCTTGGGGATCGATGTCTGCAACACTACTAGGCCAACGTGAGAGTGGTGTGATAACTCTTAATAATATTACCATAGTAATAATTACAGTAATGTAACAATAATGATAATTACAATATTTTATCAAATAATTTTCATTAAAGTTGTCAATGTTCATTCGTTCTAATCAAGAGTTTAGAGATTTTGAACACATTTCGATGTTCCCTAAAGAACAATTAACACATTTCCCGCGTTTTCACCCGTAACATATCGACGAGTTGTTTAATTCCAATGGTCAGTTTCACTTAGACCAATTACCATTAATTCTTTCGCAGAATAATGGCACGGCATCGACCAACAGAACTGAGTTGTTTTCAATGCAACCGTCTGCCTCGAAACTGACATGGGAATTGAATTTCCTTCCATACCAGCCAAACCCCTTAAGTCATAAATGATGTTTTAGTTGAAACTTTTATTGATATTGCCCCACTTAGAGTCTAACTCTCCTCTATTCACTTAAATCGAGTCCGTCTCTTGAATAGAATTGCGTGACGATTTTCAATGTTTCATATTCAATAGCTTTTTTATAATGTCTATTTTTTTTTTAATTAATAAATTATCGTTCTTCTGAAGCATCATATAACATAAATTAAATAAAATAAAATTAAGAAAAAAATCCCGTTGCCAAGAGAGACATTTATAAAAAAAAAAATAACGGATTTTTACAAAATAAAACAACGTCATGAGTACTTAACATAAACAAACAGAAAATGTTAAAGTCCCTGAAAGATAAATAGGAAAATAAGTTAAACAAATGAATTCAATGAATTTTTATTGTTACTAAATAATCTAGAATAAGGTTTCTTTACCGCATTCCAACTTTGACATTTAAACCCACTCCAACTCCAAAACTTGTATTGTAACAATGTTTGATTAAAACTCCTTTATCAATCAATTTACTTCTGACTGTAACCCCAGAGAAGTGTTTTATTTGGTATGTTATATTTCGGAGCTATCACAACAACTGGCGACGAGGATGAGATTCGAACTCACAATTACAACACTTACTAACTAGGTCTAAACTTTATAATAATGCCACTAAAACAAGTTCATACTGCATTCTTTGACTATACTTTGATAAATGAATATTGTAGACTCTTACCTTCATTAAGCTCCCTGTGGACATAAGGCCGCCACCACCTGAAAATAGCCCATCCATATTGCACTCGTACTGAGTAATCTTCAGTAACCAAATGCACATCACGGAACATAATTTTGCCGCTCAAAACAGAAAATGTGAAAGACCCTGAAAGATAAATAGGAAAATAAGTTAAACAAATGAATTCAATGAATAAATTTACTTTTTATTAGATTTTTATAAAAAGAAATACTTTCACTAGAACATTTATTGATTTTCATATTCGGAATGACAACATAATTATTTTAATAAATCAAAGTTCTTCTGAATAATAAATTAATAAATAAAATGTTTAATAAGGCTTAGATGATGCATTAAAGGTGTTAGTAAGTTTAACACATCATTTAAGCCTTATAAGACATTTTATTTATTATCTATATCATATGATGCTTCAGAAGGACTATAATTTATTTTAATAAATAGATGTTGCCATGAGAGACATTTATAATTTAAAAAAATTAACGGATTTTTAGAAAATCCATCAACATCATGACTACCAAACATAAACAAACAGAAAGGAGAAAGAAACAACAACAAAAAAAAACATAAGCATTAAAAGACCAGCTTAACAAGAAGTTTGAAAATGGAGTGATAGATCCGAAATATAACATACTTTTTAATTTATAAATTATAGTTCTTCTGAAGCATCATATAATATATAATGAATAAAATAAAATAAGAAAAAAAATCACGTTGCCGTGAGAGACGTTTATAAAAAAAACAGATTTTTACAAAATGACGAACGCATAAGCGATAATCTGGCAGTTGTCGACTCCTGTTGACTCCGTGTCTATGTTAAACTAATATACACGCCCTATCACTGATATTGAGCCGTCTAACTATAACTTTAAGCATTATATACATATATATATATATAAAAATTTGCTATCTGTCGACGGACCGTTTCGGAATTATATTCCTCATCAGGACAGCTTTGCAGACCAGCCTTCCTCTAGCTAGGATCGAAATCGCGCCGTCTTGGGTGTCAGCGCGAGCTCTTACCCCTATGCTATCTGACCGGGTGATAATTTGTGAACGACTTCTGCTTTAGAGGGCTCAAGCTTTCGGAGGGAGGAGGAAGTGAGCTTTGCACACGGCTACTATACACAGGCGAGAAATGTAAACAAATTATCAAAGAGGGCTCAATCCATATGAGATGGAGAGCTAAATAAAAAAAAAAATATATATATATATATAACTCTGTAGAGAAAGTTTGCCTATCTTTATAGTTAGAATTTTGTGATTACTGCCTTTGGGTGAGATTGAAACCTTAACCTTCAGCTGATGCTCGCTTTTGAAGTGTAGATACTCCAACGCCTTTATCCATTGCACCATGCGTCCAATGGAATAATCGTTGTACAAAAATGAAAAAATTAAAATAGACCGAGAAGTGTAACAAGGGATACAAATTGTTCTATCAATTGAAGTGGGTGCATTCTATCCATTTCAATTGCTTTGCAAAAATAAGTTTCGATCATAATATATTTTGAAAAGTATATTTCAAATGCTTGTGTTCTCATTTGTTATTTAATTCCTGCCCTTGAATCTATATTCAATCTGTCATTTTATGTCATAAAGCCATGAAAATGGTGAATAGAAATATTTGGTGTTTTTATTTTTATTGTACTGCTATTATCTTTTAATCTTTTTTTTTTTAAAGATCTTAGTTTTAAAAAAAGAAATAGAAAAGAAAGCAAGGTTGAATTTGATTATAGAAATAGAAACTATTCAGAATCAAAATCAAAGTAAGTCTCTTTAGAAATCTGTACATTTGAGATCGAATAATTGATTTAACAGCAATTTTTTTGTTATTCAGAAAATATAGAAATATTTGAATTGGCCCTGTCTGAGATTAAATATTTTTAGGATTCCTTTTCCCTTTAATCGAGGGTAGAGCAGTGCTAAAGGCTTGGAATCTTAAATCACAAGTTCAAATCCCAGTTAAAAACCATCATAATGAATCTCGTTCACTTGGAAAATTAACTCATCTACGTGTAAAGCAAATACTAACTAAAAAAAATTCGTACATTTATTTTTGGACTGAAGCCCTTATCATTGTTTCTTTCACAATCCTTGAGATGAAGCTTGATAATTTGTACATCTATTTTTTCTGACTGTTATCCTCATACTTGTCATCATTACATTTACAAATTATCTGGAGCCAAAGATTCCGATCTTACTCTATAACGCTTAAAAATATCATAATTTTGATTGCAGAATTCAATTTCTAATGTCAAAAAACATATATTTTAATGTACAAATCATCAAAATGCCATGACATTGACAATATTTATTGCAAATAAAGGTATGAATGGCGGCCATCTTGAAAAATTGCGCCATTTTGTTTTTGAAGTTGGCTAATGTGCTTTTCTGAAATAAGGGGTTCTAAAGTACTTGTGTACCAATTTTGGTGCTTGTATCACCAAATGAAAGATTTGGTCACTAAGCAGCCCTACTTGCAGTAGTTTCTAAGATTCTAAGAATTCCAACACTTCATTAACAGAATGAGAGCTTGCTAGCCCCGTGATTTAAATAAAAGGTTTGGTGTAGAATTTTGTGAATTCATTATGGCAAGAAGGTTCCCAAGTTTGAAGACAGACGAAGGGATTATCGGCTGAAATGTTGTGATGGTCACAATGATAAGGATAAGGACAACAGTCTGAAAAATAGATGTAGAGTTTAAGTTTTCTAATTCTATACTATAAACATATTGAATTATTGTGGGCAGTGACGGTGGAGCATTGGTAAAAGCTTGGGCTCTGGAATCATATAACGCAATTTCAAACTCCAGTCAAAACTATTTTATTCACTGTGGCAGATGGGGCTTGTTAACTCGGGGGGTCAACTCATCTAGGTGAAGGTAACAATGAATATAAAAAGCCTGGGTAAAAATGGCCTTTTGCCAAACTTGGGTTAGTGCTCACCAAGTAAATATAATATTGAATTGTTACTATGTATTGGAGACCCCCCCATATGAAATAATGAATGAATCCATTCGTCACTTCCATCCATGGCGTCAGTATTGTGATGATGTCATTTCCGGAATTGTCGCCTGCCATCCAAGCAGTCTGGAATAGTCATGTGACCAGGAAGGTGGTTCACTCCGTTTCTTTGTTGTATATTTCTAAATACACATTGTTATCTGTTCCTGTGTCTTATGTGTTATCTTATTTCCTACTAATCATTCATTATTGGCGGTCACTCGTGGTGGAGTATGACTGTCCTCCATTGAAGCACCTGTGGATCCTTTCGGGAGGATGCCTGTGCGTGATGTCTGTTTAACATAAGGAGACTGATGCACCTGCAGTCACCACACGGACCCTTGGCAAAGGATGGTCTTGTTCCAATGGCATGGATACCCACAACGACTGGAGGCAATCCTCTGTTGCAGCCTTCAACCGCCTTCAGTGCTGTTGTGTCATAGTAGACATCATCCGCCACATCCGTCGTTGAGGTCTTGCACTATTTAACCCATAGCAGGAGGGAAGATGGGGCTTCATACCTTTTCCCAACGATATTAGTCGACATGTTAACGTAGACGGAACAACTTGGATTCGAAACCTACGTAGTACGGTTCCGAAGTCCGATTGTCTATCCACTGAACCACATTGACCGCAAGAACACACTAATACCAAACTGTCAATTATCTCTGGGATGGAAGACTTTATTTTTTAAAGTATTAAAATAAGTATATATGAAAGAAAAATAAACAAAACTAAAATCTAAAAGCAAAT
Source organism: Idiosepius hallami (assembly GCA_034780655.1). NCBI lineage: Eukaryota > Metazoa > Mollusca > Cephalopoda > Idiosepiidae > Idiosepius > Idiosepius hallami. The sequence continues at coordinate 65,843 of JAUZSX010000034.1, forward strand.
CTAATCAATATTAATGTAAAATAAAAAGATATTTTTGTTTCTTTGCAGGAGAAGACAATTTAAATATAATAGGATGCCATATTGTTTGAGAATTTTAAAAAAATTGTTTTAGAATTAAACACTTTTAATTTTCCCAATCCCCCAGCGACCAAATGAAATAACAAAATAATGTAAAAAAAAAGAGAAATTTATTAAAAATTAATCTTTTTGATTAATAGATTGAGATGAATTATTTGAAAATGGGAAAGGGATTAATTTGTTCGATTTTGCATAATTTAAAACCATCCTATTAAAAAAACTTTGAGTGTTGTAATAGTCTTTTAGAGATTAAATTTAAATAAAATGAAATGAAAGCTCTTCTGGATATTAAGCAGTATATATATGTGTGCTTATGAGTGTGCAAGTATTTCAGTGTGTGTGTTTGTGAATTAATGAATAATGTACATTACTAATTCAATATATTAATTCAACTAATATACAAAATAAATTTCAAATATTTACTAATATATTCATGTGTGAGCGTGTGTGTATATATATGTCTCTGCACGAATTCTAATCATTCGAACATGCATACTAAGGTTCCGAAGTCCGATTGTCTATCCACTGGGTCACGTCGACTGCCCCAATCAGAATTTAAATTCCATTTAAAATATATACTTATAAGAAAAAGGAACAACTTAGATTCGAACCCACATACTAAGGTTCTGAAGTCCAGTTGTCTATCCACTGGGCCACATTGACCACCCCAGAATAATGTGTATGCATTGATTCTTTCAATTCAATCCTTCTATTGATAGTACAAATATTTGTTTTATATTTAGTCTTTGTCTTTGAATAAGAAAGCTGCACCAGAGTGCTTTTTTGCAGATAAGCCAAACTGGTTAAAGATGTTCAGGCGTTTGTGCAGTGATAACTTTTGTAAGAAAACCCGCTGGAAATTTGGATTGATTTCATGTGAAAATCTGTTTTTAGCTGATATGACAGCAACAAAGGATTAACATTTGTTTTTGTTGTTTGTTTCTTTTCCATTTTTTTCAATTTATTGTTGTTCAAAGATTTATAAATCTGCTTTTCAATAGGCTTAGTAGAGCAGAGTAATCAAAATAAAGAAAATAAAGCAGTTTTTTTGTTGTTTTTTATAATACCAAAGTATTTTTCTCTTTCTTTTAAAAATATAAACTGATGTTTGCTTTAGTATTCTGAATGTGTAAAAAAAACATCACTTAAAGCTGCAATTAAGATATTAACTATTTTTAACATTTATTTCCTTATTTATTTATTTTTTGTATTAAAATGTAGTTTTAGATGTGCCTGGCTGAATTCAGAGTTTTTTAGAATTAGAAATTAAGAAAACAATAGCAATTTAATCTTACTGTGTTCTTTAATTCATTTTATATAAAATCTACAGGATTAAAATAAAACTCTTTGTTGTGGTTGTCACTTGTTGTGGTCGAGTGTGGTGTCGTATACAGTGTAGATATAAGAAACAAGATAACAGTATTAAGGATTAACAAATATATTAACAAAAGGTACATAAATGGTGGCATATGGCCTGGCAGCATAGCGGCTTCTGGCTGCTATGCTGAAATCCTCTCTCTCTCTCTCTCACTCTGGGTGACGAGAGAGATCACATTTATAGTGATTGGAAGAGTTCATTCTGAGGTGTGTTTCCCCCACAACACTCTATTTATAAGCAACGTCAAAGGTTACATCAGCTGTAAACATAAATAAGATGAGAATAATAGTCTGAATTATGTAAATTACAACAATTATGAATTTCAAACCATGGTAATTTGTTTAGTAGTTGTAGTAGTAGTAGTAGTAGTAGTCACATCTCTAGTCCAAGACTTGTCAAAGTGAGAAAATCTTTTGAGTCAGGGTTCCTAATAAATAGGAATCATTTCCTTCCTGCTCTGTGATTGGTCAGGTTAAATTTACCCTCCGTATTTAATGAGACGGTACAATCTCTGTCCACATACCCAAGACAAATTATTTAACCAAAATTAATGCCTCAAGAAATCATCTTCTTCCTGCTCTGTCATTGGTCGGGTTAAATTTACCCTCCGTATTAAATGAGAAGGTCCAATCTCTGCTCTCATACCAATTCATTAGACCAAAATTAACGCAACAAGTCAGGTGATTAAACAAAGAATCATCTCCTGGCTTTGGGATTGGTTAGGTAAATTTTACCCTCTGTATATAATGGGATGGTCCAATCTCTGTGTCCATATCCAAAGTGCATTCATTAAACTAAAAATAACGCCTTAAGAAACCAACCTGGTAATTAAAGAAGTCTTGGTAAACTTCAAAGGCGACGCCGATTGGTCCATTCTTGACCAATTCAATCATCATTAATGGTTCATTGCACGCTCCATAATAACCTCCGATGTAAGAATACTCCCCCGTGTAATGGCGTGTGCAGTTTGATGGCTTACAAGAACCCGTCTCCCCAATGTAAGGGTAGCATTCATCAGCAATGAAACCAAAATCTTGCCCATATTTCCCTGGAAAAAAAAATAATAAAAAAATAAAATTCAAATCAAAAATAATAAAAATTTGACAAAAAATTACTTTTTATCAATAATAATAACAATAATAATAATATTGGCAGTTTGCTAATGACAGGTGTGATAGGTGGAGGCATCGGGGTGAAAACCCGAGGAGATGTTGCACCAGACAGTCCTTGACTGAAATGGTGCAGAACTTGCTGGAAATCCGAGGAGACTTGTTGTCACTTTGACTCAAGCATAAAACCCCTGATTCCTGGGTGCGAAGGTGCCTGGTGATTGGTGTGAGATCCAATAATAATAATAATACTTCTATGAGTAGATCTACAGAAATTGTATACTAATAGTATTGATTTTAAAATAAATAATTTAAAAAAAATTCTTAGTGATACTTATCCCTCAAGCTGCTATACAACTTGATCTTTTAGTGTTCTGGATTAAATTCCTTTTTATTTTTCTAAGAATAAATTTATACCAAATAAAATGTCCCTTTAAAACAAGATTTTTACACAACAGATATCTTCAAGAATTTTTGATTTTCGGAACTTACTTCTGCTAATATCCTGAATTAATCCCCTTTTTTTTTTCTAAGGATCAATTTATACCAAAATCAAATGTCCATTACTGGATAAAATTCAATTATTATTTTAATTTTTTTTTTTCAATTTTTTATTTTGAGATGAGGCATCATAATATAAGAATTAACTTTTTTATTTGGACTTTTGTCCTCATCTTGTTAATTTGATGTGTTTTTTTTTTAGAGATGCAGCATGTTAAAACACCTGAAGACGACCTGAGGGTCGCTGGGCTGAAGCGTAGTGTAAAAAAAAAAAAAATCAAATTACCAAGATGAGGACAAAAGTCCGAATAAAAAAAGTTAATTCTTATATTGGATGAAATTCATTTTTCATTTTTCTAAGGATCAATTTAAACCAAAATCAAACGTCCCTTTTAACAAGAGATACCCTTACCTCCAAGAAGGTAGACAAATCCTCCATCGCAACCTTGGGAATATTCAGAGCAGCTGACAGGTTCTTGTGTTGAGAAAACTACTTTCTTTGTGTTGTTGGTTGCAATTCTGATGCGAGCTTCATGCATTGCTAAAGATGAAAAAACATAACACGAGCCACATGTACCCTGGTTCCTTACAGGGGAAACATAGCTCAACCCACCTATGTCTCTCCAATCAAAATTCTTTGGGAGCCGCTTGACCGCTGAAAAAATAAGAGAAAAATTGGTAAACTCGTACAATTCAAGCACCTCTGATAATTTAACTACTGCAGTTTCTATAAAATCATTTTAGCTCTGAAAAATGTGTGTTTTCCTACATTAATGCCCAATAAGCCGGAATGATAAATTTTATCAAGTCACTGTAGGAGTGAAATAAAATAACCTCAGGTCAAATACTACGATTCAAAAAACATTGTTTGCTTCACTCTTTTCATCTCTATAGATACTCCAAGAACTGCAATGCCTTGCGCGAATCTACCCTCTTTCTCTCTCTGTCTGCTACTACTTCTCTCTTTCCCCTACACACTCTCTCTCGCTCTCCTTGACCCATGAGTGACCAGGGAGGATCGAGGGAATTTAGTACCACTCTGGCCTTTAAGTGAAGAACACATGTGTCTGCTGCTAGTAGACAAAGCCACTAGACTCAGTACTCATAGTATGTAAAATCAATAAAATAAAGTAATTTTTTCAAAAGTTAATATTTGTATTTGCTTCTATATTAATTCAACCAAACTACAAAATATACAAATATTACATCACCATAAATTTTCCAAACTCACATTAAGATGGTTTTGCAAAATATTGTATATTTCCAAGAGTTATCTGCGCTTTGAAAAAATACATTGGTGTTTACATCAGTGCCTTAAGAAAATGATTTTTATTTAAAAACTTGTAAACATAAAGTCTATTTACAGTCAATTTTTTTTTTAATAAATTAAGGATGGAACATTTTATTCATCATTATTTTTCCTCAAGAAAATAATGTTTTGAATTTATGGAAATTCTTTTTCAAATGAAAGCAACTAAAAAAATTATGCATTTTTTTTTCAACTTTTTGTTTGAATGACATTTGTTCAAAAAAATTATTGAGTAAAAAGAAATTTATTAGAGTGCATAACAAAGATATCCTTTATAATTTTATTAACCCTCTAACAAGGAGGGTCCCTTTAAAGTGCCTGGCCCTCAGGCATGATCCATTTGACTGAAGACTCAGTCCATCCCTGGCATATAATAGAGTGTATAACAAGGACATCCTTGATGATTGTATTGGCAGGCAGGCGGGCCCCCTAACAGTATCTGACCTTTGGGTATATTCAAATTGATCGATGGCTCAGTCTTCCCCTGATTTTAACTAAATCCTGCCTTGATTAAAATTACAAATATTTTCTGCCATTTTTAGAAGTTCAATACTTGATTTTTCATTTCTTTCTTTACTAATTTTGTTTTTTTTTTTGTTTTTTTTTACCTTGCTTTAATTTCTGTGAAACAGGGGCCGAACGTGGGAAGGGTGAAGTGATATGTGTCCCGGCCTTCTGTTGGATTTGTCTGAGAGACATGTTCTGGAATTGTGGGTAATGAACAGCTTTCCAGGAACGCTGCTTTTTGTTAATGGCTGAAAGGAGAAAAAAAAAAAAGTAAAGGAAAAATTAATCAAAAAGAAAAAAGGCAACAGAAATAGCATAGTATAGGCAAGCGTCTGTCGTTACCGACAATGCTGAAAGAGATTATAACTATGATTACACAGTTTGAATCTCTGCCGGGACATGAAAGCCTGCTTGGGTGGTCCCTGCATTGGCCAAGCGCTTCTCTCGCCAGGTAAACTCTCTGTATCAGAGGAAAGGCTAAGCCAGTACGTCTGAGAGGGAATACAGGTGCAGGAGCTGTCACAAGAGAGATCAGTTATCAACTCAAGTGCCTCGATGGGGCCCCACTCTATGCTTCTTAAGAAGTTTAAATATATTTATCATAAAACCTTATAATGCTGAATTTCCTCCTATAAATTATGATTAAGTCAAGTCATCATCATCGCAGTCAGTTAGACTTTGACTATGACTAGTTGGGGCTTCAGTATTCCACCATAGCGTCCAACTCGCTCGCGCAGGTTATTATTAGAGCAATATCTGTTGCGCATCAGATAGATACCCTCTGAACCTCCAATGCCCACATCCAATGGAGCGAACCCACAATGACTAGCAGCAGAGAAGGCCGCAGGGCTTTTGAAATTAGTGTTACCCTTCACCTAGATGAGCTATTCTCCCAAGGTAATAAGCCCCATCTGCCCAAGGCAACTAAAGTGAATGCAATGGGTTTGACTGGGATTTGAACTCGCGTAGTACAATCTCAGAGCCCGAGCTCTTACCAATGCTCCACCGTCACTGCCTTTACTTAAGTAAAGTACTTTCCTATTTACTCATTGTGTATTATTGGGAACCCTTTGAGACTAACATTCATATTCTGTGTAATAACATTAACCAGATAGGAACGTTGAGTCTTCAAACTGTTTCCCTGGCCTGAAGAAGGCCAGCAGATTACTTGGTCAAAACAAGGTAAAACAAAACTTAAACAAAGATTAAGACAACTTTCCACTATTTATCATGTTTTTACGCCTTAAACATGCAAGAAGCTCATAAACAATTATACAAAAAAGCTTCATGCTTTAAAACGGAACCAAAGTTTTGCAACTAAATATTAAGCCTTTGAACCCTAAGGGGTCTATATATAGGTCTTAGTAACTGGTGTGGTCGTCACTTGTTGTGGTCGAGTGTGGTGTTCTATACAGTGTAGTATTTATATATAAGAAACAAGACGACAGTATTTAGGGTTAACAAATATATTAACAAAAGATACATAGATAGTGACATACAGCCTGGCAGCAAAGGGGCTCCTGGCAGCTATGCTGAAATCCTCTCTCTCTCCCTGGGTGAAGAGTGAGATCACATATATATAGTGACTGGAAGAGTTCATCTTGAGGTGTGTTTCCCCCAAAACAGTAACCTAACGCAAAAAGAGACACACTGACATTTCGACTCTAGTATGGTTCTTTACTTTAATAGAACAGCTCTGAGTGACTACTTGGTAATATTGCTAAGTCAGGGTCTAAAGGTGGAGGTTGAAATATCGTTGTGTGTGTGTCTTCTTTGGCTTAAGTTGTCAGGGCTGATATATCGGTTCTTTAGGCTTTAAAAGGTTAACTACATGTGTTGGATATTTTTGCTTTAGTTTATAATAAAACTAGAACACCAATGACCCATCGGGTCATATGAATATTTAATATTTACTTGTTGAGACGACCTTGATTAAAAAAAATATCTACAAATATTTTAAATAAAATGAAATAAAAACTTTTTCTATTTGCTAATTTTACTTTTTATATTAATATGTTTATATTAATATGTTTATGTTAATATGTTTATATTAATATTTGTGGTGTTGTTATTTGACGGTCGTGAAGTCAGAACAAAAGAGGAGAAAAGTCACCGGGACAACACCAGGTTGTGAAAGAAGAAAGAACAGAATGCAGAACACTAGTGACTGGCAGTGAGAGTACACCGCGTGGTGACGAGAGAGATTACGGGCAGGTGAAAGGAGTAAGAATGACGGTGGCGGGCGGTCTCATGGGTCGATTCAACGAAAGTAAGGGAGAAAAGGAAATTAATGTGTTACATGGCAAAGTGGACACGGGTGTAGTGAGAAGTGCAATTGAAGGAGGCCACCTTCTTTTATTTTGTTTATGTCGGCTCTGTTGAACTCTTTTTAACTGTGACTGTTTGAACTATTGAACTGTTTGTTGACTATCCTTATAAAGAAGTCGGCATAGCTCAGCGGATAGACAATCGGACTTTGGAACCGTGCTACGCGGGTTTGAATCCAAGTTGTTCCGTCTACGTTAACATGGTGACTAATATCCTTGGGAAAGGTATGAATCTTAATCTTCCCTCCAGCTATGGGTTAAATAGTGCGAGACTTCAACGGGGGATGTGGCGGATGATGTCTACAATGACACAACAGCACTGAAGGTGGACGAAGGCTGCAACGGAGAATAGCTTCCAGTCATCATGGTTCTCTCCATGCCGTTGGAACCAGGTCCTCCTCTGCCAAGAGTCTGTGTGGTGACTGCAGGTGCATCAGTCTCCCCATGTTAAAAGACATCACGTACAGGCGTCTTCCCTAAAGGGTCCACAGGTACCAAAACGGAGGACAGTCATATTCGAACACGAGTGACCGCCGATGATGATGATGATGAGAGAAGTAATGTAAATGTGTTTTTCCCTTATTCGTTTAATGTTAATAACAACAGGACATTGTTGTTATCTCTTTGAGTCGTGGTGGCAGAAGAAATCTTAAGTAAAATTTCTCGTCAATAATCATTATTTTTTTTTATTTTTAGTAAATTTCATGGCATGCCTGAGGGGTGTATGTTTTTTCCCCGACTCTACTTTTTACAGTTTTTTTGTTTTTTGTTTTCACCCAAATCAGTGGCATAGCAACAGTTTTTGCTGCTGGGGGTGGTCATTTAGATTTGCGCCCCTGGACCCACCGATAATCCGTTAACGTTCAAAATTACAAAAATCCCTAAAAATATTTATTTTAATGGAACTACAATCAAGGATCAAATTATATACCACTTAGAATAGTTATTTTCATTGGACTGATGATTCAGTTTAAAAAATCTATCTTAACCCTTTGAATCCTAACTTATCAAAATTACCAAGTAGTCACTCAGAGCCATTAGAGTAGAGCAACGTATTAGGGTCAAAATATTGGTGTATCTTCTTTTGCCTTATGTTGTCAGGGTTCAAAGGATTAAAACAATATCATTATTATGCACATAAAATGAATTACTTATTTTATAGAATTTCACATTTTTTTTGGGGGGGGTTGATATAACTTTTTTTATCTGTTCTTAACCCCCTGAAAATGCCGCCCCCTGGCATGTGCTACCCGGGGCGGACCGCCCCTCCACCCCTTCCTTGCTACGCCACTGACCCAAATTATTAATTTCCAAACAAATCAGCCATTTTTCTTGTTTCAATCCATCTCTTTGTCTATTATAAAAATAGTGCGCATCGTTGGCCTGAAGATCTTTTTAGATTTAGAATCTACAGTATCAAAACTCTAGAAAATTTATTTATTTATATATATTTATATATATATATATACAGGGTGTCCGTAAAGTTACTATACAGATACCCTGTAATATATTAACAGTACGTAAGATATTGTATTATAATATTTATTTGTAATAAAAGAAATAACACCTTTATG
>JAUZSX010000034.1:189384-220349 GCA_034780655.1 Idiosepius hallami
TCTACTAAGTTATTTTAGAAGTATGTTCGATAAAGAAAATAAATAACCCACTTAAATAAAGAAAATTATAAGTTTTGTATATTTTATTCTAGGTTTTGTGCTGGGAGGGGTGAAAAACGCTGAAACTGCTACCACTGCACCAATCAAACACCACCACCACCACCCTCATCCATTTTATTAAATAAAAAATCCCATTAAAAAACATGCCATTCTTCAAAGGGAAGTAACCAAGAAAACAAGTTAAAATTCATTAGATTCTTTTACGTCAACTAGACAGTTTAATGATTTTTTATTTTTTTAAAAAAAACTGAAGTATTGTTTTCTTATAAATCAAATATCGACTAAATCATAAAATTATAAAGATACATTCCTTAATAAGAAAATACATAAGATACAAATTTTTCATACAATAATAAATGCCAGAACCAACTCTGGGTAAAGAAGCAAAAATCCAACGATACTGACACAAACCTTTTAGTTCTGTCACTTGTATTGCTTCTTTGGTTAAATGCTCTTGGGTATTTTAAGCTTTAAATAAATTTTAGGTTAGAAATTGACAAAAACTCTTTTGGTCGTTTGTTTTGTTCTCGTGACCATTTTTGAAAAACGTCCATTTCTTTGTTTTTATATTTTTTTTACTCTATTTTCTTCGTATCGTTCTGAATTGAGTTTATTTTAAAGAATTAAACAATATTTGCTTAAACTTGGAAAATAAAATAGATGAGTGATGTTTATTCATATGGTCTTTATTTGATCTTTGTTTTTAGATATGCAAAACAAACATTTGTCAATGAGAAATTCTGATTATTTTTCTCGTGTTGATAAAGGGCAATTGGTTTTAGTTTCAGTTGGGATTCTTAAGCACAGTTTTTAACAGATTTACAGGGAGGGGAGATAACTGCGTTTTTCGGATTGGTGTTGGTAATTATTAAACTTAAGGGATCGGAAACCTCATGGATCCATTTATTTAATACAATGAAGGGGCTGTTATGTTTTTAGTTAAGAAAGGATGATTGTATTCTTTATTTCTAATTTCTTTGACAAAATTTAGTGGATAAGTAGTGAATTCTGATCGTTTAGAATTAATGACCTTTTTCAATTAATCCTAATATAAATTAATTTTTGACTTGATCATAATTCTATTCACGACTATGAATTATCAAGATAAAAGTTGAAAAAAAATGTTAACGTCAAATTGTTGAAGGGAAATAAATAATAAAATCAAAATATCTTCATTTTTAAAGTATACTTTTTAATTATCTCAAAACAAAAAGTATTTGACATTGCCATAAAAGTATTGAAAGAAATAAAAACCAATGATCATTAATCAATTATATAAAAAGTAATAATAATATGAGTGATTTAAAGCATTATGCAAATTAATCTTACAGTATAAACTATAATTATATAAGCCTATTAGTGTTGTGTCAATACAAACTTTAGTTAAAAATCTTAGTTAAAAACTTTGCATATATCCATTAGAATTGAAAAATATAAGTTTTTATTTGCATCTACAAATTGCAAATGAACTTAAATGGTTTATGCCCATGTCAGAATCTATATTATAAATTAAGTGATTAGAGAACCAGGTCGAAATGGGGTTCTAGATTTGATCTTAATTGTTGCTAATGAACAGGAAAATTCAACTTCAGTAAACTTCAATTAGCATATCAATTAAATTAGCTGAGCCCAATTTTAAGTGTTTTTCCCAAATAAGTATTATTTGAATTTCTGATTTGCAAGGTTTATTGTTGATTTGCAAGTTGAAATTAATATTCCTTAATCATAATTAAGTAGTTTTACTTTTTTGAATTTTCTTTCAATCATTCCATTGCAATGCAGCTTTTACAAAAGTAACAACCTTTTAATGCAATACTTAAAAATAAAGCATAGAAATAAGGCATTATATAGTCATGTTTTAATCATATTTGCATCAATTTAAACAGTTTAAGAAACGTTTGTTAAGTCCACTTATCATAGTGCATGAAATTAGTAATTCTAGTATGAACTGAATTGTCAATGAGTTAGTTATTTTAGTTTAAAATATTGTCAAGTAACATCTTCTCTGAAGAAATTTAACTGTAATCTTCTTAAAAAAGAATAATTCTAGTTTTAGGGCAAATATCTGATATTTTACTATTTGCCTGGTCGTGTTGCATTTTTAAAAAAAAACAAGAAACATCCTATGTCTACATTAAAGAAGACTTTGCATTGCATTTATGGAAATTGTCTCTTGTCTAAATCCTTGGATAGTCAATCTTCAATCCTCTTCGTGGAATCAGACTTAAAATACAAATCATCTCCCAACTAGTTTTTAACCATTTTTAAGCTACATGTGAAGTTTGTTTACATAAAGATAATTCACATGCCAAGAAAGCTATTGTATCTTTAAAAATAATTCCTAAAATAGCATTTTTCCAATCAAGAGAAAAAATTTAATCTCCTTAAAATGGGTTGTTTGTTTTAAGTTATAATTTCTAAAATCTTGACATTACTTTAATTTTATTTAAATAATAATTATTCTAGCTACTTACTAAGTTACTTAAAACTAAATAATCAAAAATATTTATGTCTGGTATTCATCAAAATATTTATGATGTTAGGTTTTTATATTAATGGACTTTTACTTAAAAGAAGAAAAAGAAAAGTTTACCATACAAAGGAATGACCAATGAAAAGAAAGGACAAGGAAAACAATGTAAAACACTTGTTTTAAAGAAATAAGAAAAAGAAATTTAAATATCAACAAAAAATAAAAAAAAATCTGAAATCCTTTCTATTTTAAATCATTAAAGAAATAATGGAAATATAAGAAAATGTCTTTAAAAAAAAAAAAATACTGTATTGAATTTGTTCTGTTGTCTATTGCTATTGTTTGATCCCTGTGTTTTTATCAATGATGAGAAAGTATAAACTGAATTAACACTTGATTCCTTTTCATATTTTTGGTTTCATGATGTAAAATGGAATTTTATTAATTAAAAAAATTCTTTTTTCTATAGAATTCCAATTCCAAGAAAAAACAGCGCAAGTTGTTCCAGTTTGATAAACATTTGAACTTTTTTGGTCATTAATCTAAAAGAAGTTGCTAAATTTGATTTCTTTTCCAAATTGTTTTGATTTTGAAATCCATTTTGTCCAAAGTGAGAATTTAAGCCAAATCACTGGTTGTTTATGGTCAGATTTTGTAAGCTTCATTCATTGCTACAAAATTGGCTCTCTAGCTTTTTTCCTCTCTCTCACTTAAATTAACAAAAAAACTCTATCATGAAACTTTAAAATGTAATATCATTCATTATTGTGGAAGGAAAGCACTATGTAATGCTGTCTGAAAAAGTTTAGATAACTTTAAAATAGACCATTTTTTCTTCTAATAATTCTTGATTGACTGATCAAGATTTTTTAAAGAAAAAAAAGGCCTTCCTAAATTGCTTTTTTATAGATCATTTAATGATTTATTTAATTAATCAAGATACTTCATTATTTTAAAATGTTTTTCATTAAAAAGCAAACTTTTTCTAAAGGAAGGATTTCATCTTTGATTTCGAAGTGTATCAGGCTTTTTTTTTTCTTAATTACAACTGCTAACTCTTATTATCTTAGCTACAGATATAAACACTAGAAACATGGCTTTTAATTAAATACTATTTATGACTAGTTTTTTCACATTGGATTATTATTTCATAATTTGTTTGTGTGAATAAAGAAAATTTGTAATGGAAGAACTTTTAACCTGATTTGTTCTGTCTTTACAGTTCTAGATTCATTTTTAGAATGGTGTCTTGAATAAAGTTTAAAAGAATAATTTCAAGAGTATAATAGGTTTAACAATGTACAATTGAGCAATTACATTAGAAGCATTCATTTATCCTATTATGATTAGTATGCTATGCATGCTTTTTTACTATTTCAAAGAAAAACAACTTTTCCTGTTGCTTTGAAAAAATCTTGTCAATACTTAAAAATCATGAAAGAAATTGTGTACTTTCATTTATTAGCTATTATTCTGAACAAATAATTTTTATGAAAAAGTTTACATTAGTTTTAATAAAGACAAATTAGACAGAATAAATCTCCTAAAATTCTAAATTAAAAAGTAAAGCTTTTTTATATGATTTCAATGAAATGATCAGGTAAGGAGCAATAATTTAATTCATACTTAAGGTTTCAATTTATTTTACTTGTTTGTTATATTTTAAAAACTAGAATGATTTAGATTTGAAAAGGTTTTTTTCCCTAAATTTTACCATGCTTCTTTGGAGCATTCAGTGAATAAGTCAGGATTTTATTTTCTCTTTATATAAATAAGTAGAAGGATGAAGCTAAACAAATGTTTTACACCAGATGAAAAAATGTATTCAATTGTCATTTTATTTGTTAATTATAAAATGAATTTTCCCTTTTTAATGTCAAAAATTGGATTTGAATTTGGAAGAAAGCTATTTAAAATCTGCTCTGTTAGTAAATGCCTTGATGAGACTGAATACAATTTTATGTAATTATCTCATTTAGTTCTATGCTATAAATACGCATTGAACCATTTCTTGGTGAAAATATCAACAATAAGCATTTATCTTTTAATTTATATATGGGTTGATATAACTTGTATTACAAATTTAGGCTTCAGCGAGCAGCAATAGTTGTTGTTTATAAAGAGTGAACAATAGAAGTACGAAGCCTCTGCTACACCATGCCACCTACTGCCACAACTATAATAACTACCATCCTCATATTGCCACCTTAGTGACTGACTACTGCTGTTTTTCCATCCACCCCTTGAGTAGAAAGAAAGAAAGAAAGAAAGAAAGAAAGAAAGACAATGAGATCATATTCAGCAAGTTCAAAATCTAAAGATAAGGTTTTGTCATCCAGCTATGCAATCATCCATTATAAACAAAAGAAAACAGTATTTTATGTTTCATTTATAACCATCTTATTTATATAGGATTAATTCAAGTTCTCTCTTCATGGGCTTTTTCCATCTTTCTTTTTTTCTTTCTTTTAAATCTTTAGAATGATAATTCTCACTTATTAGTAATCACGGATATACTGCTGAGTGCTTATTCACTTATTCTTCCCTTTAAAGCTGAAATCTGTGATGCTGTTGAATAAAAACAGTAAAAACACTATTTGATGTTACTGGCCTTACTAAGAATCATCATCACAATTTAGATATTGCCTAAACTCTATTAAATATCACAAATGACTTTGAATACTTTATAATCATAATCTTTAATTCATTATATTCTTTAGAAAAATTTTAAAACTTTCTGAAAATTTAAACTACTCAATCTGATACTTTTTCTTCATGAATGTAACTTTGTTTTTTTTAATCTGGAATTGTTTGAGATGAGATTTTTTTTTTTCTATATTTTTTCTCAGAGACTTGATTATACTAACATTTATGAATATTTTTAATGAAATGACTTATGTATAAATTTTATTGATTGATTTTATGAATGGAATGAGAAATAGTTATATTTATTGACAAAAACCAATTGTACCATTAAAATGTTAAGTCTACATTATATTTGTTTAAGTTTGATATTAACTTATCTTAAATGCCAAAGAGATGTTTCGTTTTAGGTGACCCCACCCACATAGGATAAAGTGGTATTTTATTGCATTATTTAATGGCATATCAAACCATTATGGGTTTATTCATTGGATTTGGGCTTTTTGTAACTCTTTGATACATAGCTCATTTTAATACCAATTTTAGATTTAAAAATGATAATTTTTCAGGGATTTCTTTTTACTGAAAGAATTTTTGATTCGTTATTATTTTAATTTTTTAAATATATGGAAATGATTTCATATATTATCAACAAATGTATAAAGATGATATTCAAGTCTGATTTTAACATGATAAGCCTATTTTAATTATGATTCAGTAGCCATCATTACTTGACACAGTTGTGTAAGATAAGCTTTGTTTTGGCTTTCTAATAGAAAGAGGTTTGCTCTTTTAGCTAACACAGCCTTCCTCTATTTATAAAGTGCTCAGTTTATTATCTCAGGAGACACCATACAAATGGTGTTGCTATTTTTGCAGTTATGCCATTTTGATAGAGCAATTTAATTGCAGATCACCTTGATTTGTTTCTAACTTCCATTTTCTTGATCAATCAATAAGGCTCTTTATTTTTTTGACCTGTTTATTGCAAAATCTATAAAGCTTTCAATTTTGTACACTTACTCTCTGTTGAAATGGCTTTGAAAATAAAATGAGTTGCTCTTTTTGTCAAGGCCATGTTCTATTTATTACATAACTAATCAATATTGAGTTCATTTATGAAGTATGAGATGATAATCCTGAGAGAAAGGGAGAGAGGTAGGCAGACCTAATGCTTGTTTCTGGCAGTTATTATTTGGAGAATGTTTCCATTACTGGTTTCCATATTTCAATAAGAATAGTTTACGTATAATGCTTTACCCTGCCAATACTGTTGTTTAATTGAAATATTGGAGTTTTGAATAAACTTAAAATTATGTTAACTTCTATTGAATTGAATTATTTTTATGTTTTACATTAAAGAGTTTTAATTCTAAAATGCTTTTATTTGTAATATATTTACTGTGTGTGATAGTCTGTGCTAAATTATTAGACCATCGATAGAAAGAATTATGGTGGATTGTGAATACAAAAAAAAACTCAAGTGGAGAATAAAGTCAGTTTATAATTTAGGATATAAAACTTGAATTGTTGACTTTGGTGTTTATATATATATATATATATATATATATATATATAATGAGAAAATAATTCATTATTGAAATCCAATATATTTTGAATGAATTTTTCATCAGCTTTTGTGATGATAATAATGTGTATATATTTTAGATTAATGTTTATTTTTTACATCAAATCATTTGGGTTTGGGATGAAATTATTTTAATTTTTAAGATTTTAGGAAATAAAAATCAATACTTAAAATTCGAAAAAAAAATTACAGCTAAAATAGATATGTCATGTTTGCAGATTTGGTAATATAGGTGTTAGGATTAAAAAAATTGAGCCAACTTAGAAATAACAATAATATATAAATATCTTTGTAAATTGTATATAAACTTCTCATTAACATAACATATTATTCTATAAACGATAACATTAATAATAAGCGTTGTATGTGAAGAATAGTAAATTGTTGAGTTTTTGTTCTGTAAACATTTCTATAGAAGTTGTAAGGTGGGAAATATCTAATAATACAGAATGTAAGTCAATTTGATGTCAATCTTCTCTTTCTTTCTCTTTTTCCACTCTGTCTCTGTCTGTCTGTCTGTCTGTCTGTCTCTCTCTCTCTCTCATATTCTCTTTTGTCCCAGTGTGTGGAATAAAAAACTCTTTATATTTTTGCTCTTTTTGTTTTACTTCATTTCTTTAATGGTCCTTTAGCTGAAAATAACCCTGGAGAATTTTTTTTCTTCCCCCCCTTTTTTTAATCCACTTTTTAAGAGATAACACATCCTTTTTTTACCACTAAAGTGGTGATCTATTATAAGAATATTGAACTAATGAAAAATAATAAATGTTCCCAAAATATGAAGGAAATATATTAAATTCGAACAGTGAGAAAAATGAAAGAATTTAAATCTAAGGAATTTTTCTTATTTCAAATGTTGATATAAAAGAATGAAAGATTTTTTTAAGACAAATTGAATTTCTGAAACTGCTTTCATTGTACAAAATGAAATTTTTAATAAGTGTAAAGTTCATCTTATCAGAAAATATAAACAATATATTGATAAAACTTAGATTCTATTCATTATATATAAAAAAAACAAAACGTGTTCCTGAAACCAAATTTATTTCATCAGTTAAATAATGAAGCTTAAGCGTTTCACTATTTCCAAATCTGTTAGTCTAATTCTGGATACAGATTCTAAGTGGTTTAAAAGCAATAATCTTTATTTTAAATAATTTTCTTTAGAATTTTCAAAAAAACCTTGTATAATTTGTAGTTGCAAAAACATTTTTAAGACTATGATGACAAGATAGTTTAAAAAAATATTTTTTTATTATTATTGTTTAGTAAGTGCATGAGTATAAATATAGATCCAAATAATAATAATTATCAGTTGATACTTAGAAGTAAATTCTCAACTATTTATGATTTTTAAAAATTTAATATAGCTAAAATCTTTTCTTACTAATCTCTTAAATTTTAGATAATTTTAGTTTTATTAAAACATTTAATTAAGATGTTTATTTCATCGATTTAATGCTTACGAGTTAAATTATTTTGTCTTTTTTTTTCTCTCTTTCTCTCTCCAGGTGTTATCCTTCTCCATGGTTGAACTGGGGATAACTAATAGGCTTTTACATTAACAACTTCAAGTACTTCTAAGTAGTGCTTAAAGATGTCTTCTGCTGTAAGTATCTTTTTAGAATTATTTCTCCCCCAGTTGCGTCGTCTTAGTTTTCAATAACCAATAAGCATCTTCACACTCATGTTTATGTCTATTCATCAGGGTTTAGTTTGCTAAGGCTTTTCATTTATCTATTTCCAGGTTCTATATGTCTCTTTATTTTTTTAAAACTTTTTTTTCCATTTTGTGCCATTTTCATTAATCATGAAAGTGAGCATATCAAAAGTTGATTAGCAAGTGAATTTAAACATTAATCCTTTTTTATAGAAACTTTTTCAACTTTGCTTCCAAAGCATATTTATACACTTTTACCTATTTTCTTTAGTGATATATTTTTTATTGGAAAAAAAAACTTATCTTTCATACAAGCTTTCCTTCTCATTTAAAAAAAGTTTTTATTCTATTTTGGGTTGAAAGGAAAGTATCTTTTCTGCTTTTTCTTTTTCACTTTGAAATCATTCTTGAAGTAGGATAAATAAAAGAAAACTAGACTTGGTTTTGTTGTTGGATTTATGAACAATATTTCATTAGTTCAGTCGGTGATATCAAATTGTATAATATATGTTAATTTTCTGATTTTGTTATTTGAAACTGAAGAAAAATGTTATCATCAAACTTTTGAAGAGTTCTCCAATCATAAAAAAATGTTTTTTTTATTCTAATGATTGAATTGAAATAATTGCTTTCCTTTTGCTTTCTTTAGGGTACAAGCACAGACCGAACAGGATCATCAAGAAGGTAGCTTTTCTTTTTTTTTGCTCTTTATATAATTGCGCTTTATGTCTATGTATTTGTATATGTAATATTTTATTTCATAGTTTTCATCTATATCTTCATTTATAAATGCTTATAAAAATTTTCATTAATTCTTAAATGCTGTACATTACTAGATTTCAATTCATCAAATATTCTGCTAAAGGAAATACATAATGAAAGCTGGTAGACACTTCTTGTCTTCATTAATTACACTTATAGATCTTTTACTAAAATTTTCTAATTTCTATTCCTAAAACCTAATTCTGTAGTGTTTTCTATGCTTATTATAGAAAAATTTTCTTATTTAACTTTTAATCATAATTAAGTCATAGTAAGTTGGTAAGACTACGTTCAAAACAAAATAAAACTGACATAATTTATACAAAAATATCAACTAATTTTATTCTTAACATAGATTAAAAAAGGTTTTTAGACTGGCTTAGGATTTTTGTTTAGATTAAAAAAAAAAAAAAAAAAATTCCTATGATTTAAAACACTTCCCACATTTTTTCAGCTTTTTATTAATTAAATTACTGAAAATTATTTGATATTGTTAATTCTAGTCATTCAACTTGTATATTTCAAATTAAAATTTCTAATTTGTTAAATTTTGTTTTTCAAAATTCATTTTTTTGCAGATTAAAAATCTATTAGGAATATTTTTCTTTGCAAAATATTGAATTTTTTTCACTTTTCCTCTTTGTTGCCGACCTATTCATCTCAGAAAATTGTTAGATAAATGTCTTTATTCAATGCATGAATTTTATTGAATAGCATTAGAAATTATGTTGATTTGCTTTTTAAATGTTGCTTATTGAGTTTATATATATATATATATATATATATGTATGTACCACTTACACATACATGATGCTGATCTTTGTATGATAGACAAGCTCAGCTGAACTGTATTTTATGTTCTATTATTATTAGGCAAAAATAAAAGAAACGATAAAGAACATTCTTATTCACTCCTTGAACTATTGTCCTCAGCTTAGGTCAGTTTTATAATTATCATTTTCAATATAGTGTTTTAACTATTTCCCATAAATGGTGTAAAAAGCTCTTTTATATTATGTTTTTGTTCCTTTTGTTATTCCAAGTGTTGGATGCATCCTCTGCATGCAGTTTAATGTTATGACTTTGAAAGTAAATAGCTAATTCAATAAATACCTACTGAGAGAAGAGTAATAGTGTGAATTAAGATATTCTATTAATGATCCTTTTGTCCTCCGATTTATCAGAGAGGGACCATTGTTTTCAGTGGCGTGCGTCTGGACTATTGCCGGATAGCCGACCATTACTTTTTTCTGAAATTTTGCCACAAGTTCTATTTTTATATCTAGATGTGCATAGGAAAAAAAAATGTTATTACGAAAATTCTCGTTGCGTCCCCAAGGGCCTAAAATGGGTTTAGAACACGCCAAAATGGCAAAAAACGACACTTTTTGCCTCATAACTGATTCACCCATTAGATTTTTCTGAAACTTTACTAAATGTGGAGGGAATTGTTCCATATATAAATTCAGTATTTCTGAATGTTACAAAATTCTGGTTCGCATTTTTGGGGAGCTAAAAACACTAAAAATATATATTTGTCTTTTTTATTATTATGCTCCATTCACTGTGCACTCATAGGGGACCATGCATGCTTCACTTGTTTCATTTTGAAAATTCAAACCAAAAAAAATTATTTTATTTTTTAATAATAGGAGTATATTATCAAGATTTTTGACTTGTGCTTCTTTAAAGAAAATTTAAAAAATAGTAATTATAATTTAGCATTTTATTTCTTTTAGATTTCATAAAATCAAAAGGATTTTATGAAATGATACAGGTTATTTACTTAAAAGAAACAAAAAAAAACAAAACATCCTATTCAATGAAAAAATAGTTTATTCTAGAAAAATAATTAGTAAAAACATTATTAGTTATATTTTTGAAAGTTACTGATAACTTTCAAATTCTATCCATGCTGGGTTTATTAAACAAATGATTAGTTTTCATTTTGGATTAAGATTACATGGTTGTGCAAAGAGACTAAAATCATATTTAGAGTAAGTAATTGCCTTTTATCTATCTCTATCTATAAACAATATAAGCTTTCCTTTTTCTTCATAATTTTTCATGGTTGCCTATTTCTATTATACCATTATGGAATTCTATAACTTATAGTTCTTTATTCAATGAATGAGTTTTGGCACTTGATATAGATTATGAAAGATTGATTTAAACTTAAGGCAAATGATTGATTGATATAAAATCTTAATTGTCAACTTCAAATTTGCATGACTTTTAGGCAATGATTAGATATAAGGTTTCTTTGTGAGTGGCAGTAACTCTCCAATTCTGCCTACAAAGCTTGCTACAAATCTATCAAAGGAATATTTTCATTTGTTTTGATTTTGAAGAAGCCTAGAATTGGAACTTAAAGATATATAAATAAATAAATATGTATGTATGTATGTATGTATAGAAATTGACTGTCACCAAAGTCCATTGACTCAGTGTCTATGCTTATCAACTACAAATGCTCTATCACAGATGGAATACTTTAACTATAACTAACAATTATGTATGTTTTTTTCATGAATCAACAGATCAGCCTAAGTAACATTTAATATTTGAATGCCAGAAATGTACAGAAAATGAAATAACTCTTTATTATACACATTTTCAAATAATATTTACTATGTGTAGATGAGGGGCTGTCGATGTGGCCCAGTAGAGAGGTATTTGGATTTCGTAGTATGTGAGTTTGAATCTAAGTTGTTCTGGTTACGTTGACATGTCAACTAAAACCCTTGGGAAAAGTATGAATTGGCATATTCCCTCCAGCTATGGATAAAATAGTTTAACTTAGGTTATTAAAAAAAAGCAAAATATTATGTGTCAAGAAATGATTGTTCTATGCATTAAAATGCCCTTAAAAGGTTGATAACTGTTTAACACAATGAATGAAAATTTTGACTCAATACGTTAATCTGATGAAGCTAGTTGTATTTATGAAATATACATTTAATTCAATTCCAAGAGAAACTTACAATATTTTTTCAAAACAATTATTTTTATTCTGAATTTATTTTTAAACTTATAATTTTGCACTAATAAATGTTACTTTCAATTTGTGTAATTTGCAAACGTTTAATATTTTTTTTTAATTTTTGAATCGATCGGATATCTTTGTATGCTAATTGGATTGATGAATCTTTAAAATGATTCTATTAAGAATTATATTTTTCACATTTATTCAAATGAAAAAGATTGCTTAGTGTTTAATTTCATTATTAGATTCAAAATAGTATTAGATTAAATCTTTTAAGATTTGATCATTATTATGTTATACATTGTTAATTCTCTTTTTGTAGGGAGGAGCTGGAGAACAGTTTAGGGTGAGGAATTTATTTCAGTTTTTTTTAATATTGTTTATACATAATAAATAGATCATCTTAATAGATAATTTGTACCTATATTTTAAAGATGTTGTAAACTATTTTAAAGTTTGGAATATAAGACAGAGAATTAGAGGAATAAACTCATCTATAACTGGTTTGAAGTTTAAAAAAAGATTAAATTGAAAATGAGATAAAAGGGAATTTTTTTTGTAGATTTTGCAAATGGTTTCAAGAGATTTTCTTGTTTTTATTAAAAAAATCAATTTAGAAAAAAGAAAACAGTTTCAGAAATCTTCTTGATTCATGTTGAAAATTGATGAATTTTAGAAAAGCATAAAGTTTAAACTCGTAAGAAAATGATTGTAATGATACATGTTTTGTTTGTTATTCAAACAATGAAGGTAATGTAGGTGAAATAAGAACAAATATTAAGTATGGTTTGGACTGGTGAAAGAATACCTTGAAAAAAAAAGATTTGATTATATTTCTTAAAATATTTAATTATGGAGGAAGAAATGAAAAGTAAATCAGACCTTGATTGACATGAAGTTTTAAAAAAGAAAGTTCTTTTTGTTGTATTTTTTTCTTTCAGTCAAAAACTGATAAACCAAATAATAATAATAAAAATAAAACAGGAATGTTGATGAAAAAATATATTAAAATCTGGCTAAACCTCCATAACTAATACTTTCAAATATATGCACTAAATAGAAGACTATGATGATTTTTTGAAATATTTTATTATGCACACAAATGATGAAAATGAATCTTTAAAAATACAGATTCATTTTTTATTCATTCTTTAGGATTTTGGAACTAAGTTTATGTATATTTGAGTCTAGTATTTCAAATGGTTTTGAGATCAAACATATTAAACCTATAGAAAATATATTGTACTTGGATTAGAAAAAAATAATAATTATATAAATGAATTAATAAAATAATAACCTAACCAATTTGTTAATTAATTAATTTTTCATGCAAAATGAATTTCATTCTTTTTAATGTAAATCCTTTCTCAGCTTGCAACATAGTTTTTCAACCCTAATGAGTTTTTGTCATTGGTTGCTGCTTCAAATTCCACTGTTATTTATAGTTTTGCTATTTATTTATCTTGTGCACATTGATCATGAGGGATTACTTTTTCATAAAAAAGACAACTAGCATACTAAAATCAAATTGAAATTTTGTAATGGTTGTCTGTTTTTATAAGACAACTGGTATAATATAGATCAATTTGGGCTAATTGTAACTCATTCTCACCTATTAATCATGTAATTGTATATACAAGGTGCCTTAAATAATTTTCCACACTTTTTTTCATATGGGAACTTCAATTAATAGTTCAGATACAAAACTCTCGTCTCCTTTTAATCTCCTCTGGCTGAAGGCCCCATGGAGGTCCTCTTGTGTGAGCATGTTAATCACTCTCTTCACAGCCTCCTCTTTCATCTCTTAATTTGTCTCCTAACGACAGCCTCTAAAGTTTTCTTTGTATTTAGGGAATAACCAAAAGTCACATTGCAAGGCTTGGGCTATAGGGATGCTGAAGAGCAGCCTTGATACCCAAGTTGGTCATTACGTCTTTCTTTCTGATCTTTTGAGCACCCTTGAGATAAACTTAGCACAAATTTTTCACATTATCAGTTCATTGTGAGTAATTGTGTGTACAATTCCCACACTTAACATGAAACTGTGCATTTATTGTCTCTATAGACAAAAATCCTTATCTATGAAATTCTTTATTTGACCAATCAACTCTGGTGTTCTGATTTCCTTATTCCTCCCACACCTCTCATCATCCCTCACAGACAACATGCTTTCCTTGAATTTCCTGAATATTATGCTGCTTAAAAATTGATTGATGCTTGATTCACAAAAGGTGGTCTAAAAGTAATCTGAAGTATTCAATGCAATTCTGTGGCATTTTTTCTAAGTTTGAAAACAGAATTTTATTGCATATCATTCTTCTAAAGCGTTCTCACGTCCAGATTGCATTTTTGCAATTCACCAGCTGTGACAATCAGTCTTTAAGAGGATGTATTCTAAATTCTTCTGTGGCTGTTCATTTGAAGCTGTGATCATAAAAATTGACCAGTCATCTTATAAGGTGTATAGCAATAACATACTGAGTTTTCAAGAGTCTACAACTATTTTAAATGCCTGTACAATACAAGTTTGAAAACTTATTGAAACCATTTTGTAGAATAGATAAGTTTATTTCTTTAAACCAAGCAAGAGTTGTCCGTAAAACTTTATTTAGTTGAATTAAATTTAAGGGTCTTTTGTATATACAGCATTTTAATTTTGTTAAGTGAGGTGTAGTTTTTAGCCTTATTGATCTTGATCTTCTTAAATGTGTGAATATTCTTTCAAAACCTTTTAGTTTTTCATAACTTCTGAAAAAAAATGTAACTATTTTAATGAAGCAAAAATTAAACTTTATGATAAAAAAAAATTGGATTCTTAAAATGTGAAAAAATAATTAAAAAATAGTTTTGATAAAAAGAAAGGAAAATTGATCCATCTTTTTGTTTTGCAAAAATGATTTATGTTGTCTGCTTGATGATGTCTTCCTTGTTGACACAATTTTATTGTTGTTTAGAAATTGTTCTTCTTCTGCTAGAAAGCCACTGGTTACGCGGAAAGTCCAGGCATCCTCTTCTGCAGAGGAGTCTGGTGGCGACTCTAGTGCTGAATTGGATGCTGCTGGAAGTACTAAGGATTCTGAAACTTCCAGAGAGCCAGAAGTGAATGCTGCTGGCAGTGATGACGGCCCGCCTGACTTGCCTGAAGGTGACTAATATTGTTCTCCTTCTATTTACTTAATATAATGTTATTTGTTTTAACAATCAATCCTATCCTTATACCTATACTTAATCACACTTTATTTCATACATTTATCATCATTATTCCTTTATGTTAATTATCATCATCATCATAATCCTTCGAAATTGGTATTGATAGGACAAGCAAGGAATCGGTTTCTCCAAAATAACATTTGCAAGTCATTTATTGAGAATTAAAGCTTGTCTAGTAATTTATCAATAAACCCTAACATTTAATAAAAATATTCAATATTTTTATTTTCATTTAACAAATCTTTTAGCTTCAATTATCTAAATTACATAAAATCCATGTAGAATGGTTTTAAATCCTTCAATTCAAAAGTGAATTTACATAAAATGAATAATTCTTTTGTAAGTTCAGAAAAAGTGAGGATTGTATTTGATTTCACCTCCATTGCATATTAGCATCCAAACAGCATCCTTTCTCTTCCCAATAAATCTCAGTTAGTCTAACAGTTTTATTTTCAGGCTGATACCCTTGAGAAAAGTAACAATCCTTTTGTTTATTCTATTTATGGGTTCAATCATGCCTTGTAATTTGCTTTATCTTTACTTAAAAAAGAAAAACATTTTATGTAGAGAAATCATTCCCGGCATTGATAACCAGAATGGTTAATATGCTGTAAGACTTGCCTATCCTATCAACATGAATTTTCACGTTTTCTTGTTGTAATTGGATTCGATTTAATCTGAAAAACTTTTTTTAAAAAATTGACTAAAGTTACACAGTAAAAGATTGAACAATTGCTTTAGCCCCAGTTTATATTTATTTTTCTTATCATTATTTCTGGTGTTGTTTATTATTTAAGCCTTAATTGATTAAAGTTTGTCTATGCTTAGCATTTCTTTTTAGCTAGTATTGCATCATTGTGAAACTTGTGAGAAACTACTTTTGTTGATTTTTAATTTTTGAATATTCATTTTCATTTAATAATGGTTTCAAAAATCTTTTTTTTTCTATTTCACTTTTTAGGTACAGTTGTTGTTGAACCAGAACCAGTTGCTGAGTCTAAGCTTATCTTTAGTGGCCCTGAATTTCCAAGCAAACGTAGAAGCAATCAAGCAGGATTTGGTAAGATTTAGAATTGTAAAATCTCTTGGTGGGTGGGGCTTGAATATAAAACAAAGGATTTCCATGAAGTCCTTGAAGTCTAATGGCATCCCTCATTTTCTTTCTATAAAGCTGGAATTGAAGGAATTGAAGGAATTTCACCATAAATAGGATTTAGAATCATATTATAATTCAATTATTTAAAAAAAAATAGTATTTGTCTCTTTGGTTACATTTAAAAATTCAGACACATCTTGTCTTACATACTTTTAATGATTTCACTATTTTAAAGATGGCACTAATCTTCACATGGTTAAAATTTGCATTTCATTAAAATAATGGAATGTAAATATTTTAATATAAGCACATTCTTCTAGCAAATGTTTATAACTTATATTTAGGCATGACAAAATTTAATTCCATTTAAAACCTTTATTAAAAATATTCATTTTTACTTTTCATGTCAAAAATGCCAAAAACTGGATCAAGTTTTCTTAACAACAAATGTAAATTTTGAAATTGGACTAGGGACTATTCATCTTCGGTCGGATCTGCGTGGGGAGGAAAGTCTGATGTTGCAAGACACAAAACCCCCCTAATGATCCATGTACATCACTGAAGACACCTTCTAGCGCCCTTTTTTTAAGGTGCATATCTTTGAAATATAAAAAAATGTTAATATTAATTTGTTTCTGATATGATGAGATTCAAGGTTTTATCTTTCTAGAAAAAACAAAACTTGTTCAGAAACAATTGATTTTTTTAGATGTTAAGTTGTTTAAAAACGAACTTTTTAATTTTCAATTAAAACTGATTATATTAATAATTGATAATAGTCATTGGTTTCTTTCAAAACTAACATGGAATTTAATTTAAATATACAGAAACAAGTGGATCTAATCAGTTTTGATATAAACAAAAATGAATTAATTTAAAAGAGAAAAAAATTGAATTTACTTTTTTTTTGTTTTTAATGTGTAGGAAATCCAGTAACAAAAGTAACATGCACATCATGTGGCAAGCAGTTGAACCCCTCCAAAAAAGGGGCAATAAAAAGACATCCTAAGTTAAAAGTAATAGTGTGTAAGGTAAGTCATTTTCTTTTCTTTCATCTCTGAGAAATAACTACTATATATATATATCTATATCTATATATATATAAAAACATATATAGTTTTGTAAGGCTGTACGATGTGTTAGAGGTAGTAGTCAGTTATATTTCAGAGTTATAATTCTATTATCAAACTAATGGTCTTTTTTTTGTGCCTTGTTGTCTCTGTGAATTCTGGTATTCACAAGAACACCAGAACTCACAAGAACACCAGAACTCACAGAGATAACCAGGTACAAAAAAAGGCCATTAGTTTGATAATTGAGTTAAAACTCTGAAATATAGCAATATAACTGACTACTACCTCTAACCCATCCTACAGCCTTACAAGACCTTATATTTCAATAATCTTATGATGCTTCAGAAGAACTACAATTTATTATTTATATAGATAGATAGAACTGGAAATTAGAAAGCAATTATTTCTATTATTAAACTTTTTTTTGATTCCATAATGAATAAATACTTTTTTTTCCAACGAACAACTTTATTTATCTAAATAGTTTAGTTGGTTAGGTTAAAATTATTTGTCTGATTTGATAAGATGTTATGATTTTTAACATTATTTATTTTACCTGGATTTTTAGTTTATTTTCACAATGTTTTGGCTGAAATATGAATTTAAATTTCTATTCATCTTCCTAAAATTGAATAATGATTAAATGTACTTTTATTAATGTTGGATAATTCTTTACTTTTTATCTGTTTCTGTAGAAGTGTTACAAATATTATTCAAGTGGTGAAATTTCCCAAGATGCTGATGGTCTAGATGAACAATGTCGATGGTGTGGTGAAGGTGGTCGTCTTTTAGGCTGTGACTTTTGCCACAATGCCTTTTGTAAAGGTTGCATTCTAAGGAATTTAGGTCGATCTGAATTAAGGATTATAACAGATGCAGGTAGGTCTTGGACATTTTTTTCAACTAATTCATAAACTAGTTAAAATAGAAATTACTAATCAAGTAAACAAATTTTAGTCAATTATTGTTTGAACACAGATGATTTCACAAGCCAGCTGAGTTTTGGAAAATACTGCTATATTGTTTCTCTTACCCCCCACTTCTTTCTCTCTTTTTTTTTTAAATGTTTAATGCAAAGTACATAAAAATAAAAGATTCATTATTAATTGCTAATATTAAATTAAAACTTATACAAATCCTTTTTTCATTAAAATTTAGTTTAAAACTTACAATGCAATATCAAAAATATCCAAAAGTTGAATCTAGATTATGTTTGTAAAATAGAAAAACTTTTTATCATTTATAGATTTGATTTATAGCAACATTTCTTGTTATTTTTTTATATTCATTTTCTGCTAATTAAAGTTTTTATCAACAACTGAATTGAATCCCAAAAGAAATTTTTTTTAAAAATAGATTTTTTTTTGTGTTTTCAAATATTCATGTAGTTAGTAATAGTAGATTTTAATTTTCCATCCAGACAAAAATGTTCTTTTTCATTGTATGTTAGTGAAAAATAAATTCTATTTTTGTTATAAGAAAGTTTTGAATATTGGACTCTAGATAAATTTAACTTAAATGTTTTTATAAATAGCTGTATTTTGCAAACTCCTAAAATCAATGATACTAGATCTTCACGATATAGTATATACAGAATGATTTAAATGTAGCTATTATTTTTCTAAATCCTTGAGATGAGGTATAATAATTTTACAAGCATTATTCAAACTATTGTCCTCACCCATTCTATTGTTCTTTGTCACACTGTTTCAACCAAATTACCCTTTGATCTTCCTTAGGTGATTAAAATTGATTCATGTTGTTTTTATATCAATCTTTTCTTTTTTTTTTTTTTTTGAAAGTTTAAATTCTACTAAATTTGTATTTGTGTTTATTTGACTTTTTTTCTTTTTTTTTTCCTTCTTTTTAATTTGTCTTCTTTAGGATCTGAAAAGTGGAAGTGCTATGTTTGTGACCCTCCAAAATTAAAAGAATTAGTTTCACACTGCAATGAAGTATTCAATCAATTGGAAGAAGAACGGAACAGAGAGGACTTGATGCAGATCAAACAGGCAAAATCACAAAGGAAGCCATCAGCACCATCAGGTAAAAAGTTTGATGCTGTGTCCATTATTCCAATCTGTGACGAAAGTATGAATGTCACTCCTAAAACCCTTGGGATTGTAATTGAAAAGCTACTGGTTGCCACCACGTCAATGACTTTTATGCTCAATACCCTACAAACAGATATCAAAGAGAGTGATCATTTATCAGATCAAGCTGCGCTAGCTGAAGGACACTCACCTGCTGAATTAGGTGTGATAAAATTGAAAAAAGGTCTTGTAAAATATTTTTTAGCTCTGAAGGAAACTTTATTTGCATCTGAAATCAAGGATGAAAAGTCACAAAATGATAACTTAAATAAAAAGTCTAGCACAAAAACCTGTAGCAGTTCAGTGACATCAAACAGTAAAAAATTAAAAAACTCTATTAAAGAAAAAGGAAAAGTGAATAACACTGAATGCAAATACACCAAGTCTAGAAACTTGTCCAGTGATAGTGATGAAGCTGACTTGAAGTCACGTAAAACTGAACAGAATAAAGGACAGGAAAAACATAAACATAAAGACAGTTCGTCATTTTCATCTTCTGTCAAAGTGAAATTAGAAAGCAACAATAATTGTCGGACAAACGAGATTTCTTTTATGTCAGAAGATGACGACGATGATGATGATGATGATGTAGAATTTCTAGGTGAGTCTAAATTAATGGATGATATATTTGTTGATGGCGATAAAGTTGACAATCCTTTTACAAACAATTGGTGTTCAAAAAAAATAAAATCCGAAAGTCCGTCTCTCCACAGTGATTCATCTGAAGTAAGCAACAAAGTATCACATGTGAAAGAAGGATCTACACATCACTTTCATAACGAACATCATTCCCATCGGAGAGAGCAAAGTAGGAATAACGAAAGCGTAAAAATGACAGGTAGTCACAAAGAAGCGTCCAAAAAACGGAATCGAGATGAGGCAGGTCAAGAGAAGATGTCAAGGAAAAGAGATCAAGACGAAGAAAGAACACCAAGGAAAAAGTCCGCTGAAAAATATGAGAAATCACCGAGAAAAAGAGACGATAAAACAATACCAATAAAAACTGAAGACAAATCATCTTCAAAGCTAAACAGAGAAGATCATAAAAAAAGTTTAGTTAAGGTAAAACAAGAGAGTAGCAATGATGACAGTGATCTTTCAGTGGATGATATTCCACTGATTAAACGGTCTCAGAAAACTGACAAGAAGACAAACGAGGAGCGTAAGAAGAAGCCTGCAAGAGAGAGAATGGAGGAGGACCAAAAGTGCAACAGTGAGGTCACACCTAAGAAAAATGTGATTAATGAAACTGAAAAACCTTCTCCACTTGATGAGAAATCCAAGTCAAATCCTAGAGAAGTCCATAATTCTATTAAGAACCACACAAACAGCTTTTTAAGTAACAAGCCACTGCACGACCCAGAAAATGCAGCTGCACAATTATCTTTGTTGATGGAAATGGCCAATGAAATTTCCAAGAATCAAGGAAACGATTCTGATAATAGTGCCGACAATCATTTAGATCATGATGCTGATAACATGGAGGACGAAGATGAGGATGATTTCAGCCAGTTCACCAACCACGTCACAGATAACTTTTGCGATAATAATGACGACGATGACTTTGATATCAACGGGACAGAAAGATCCGAGACTCCAAAATTGACAAATTCTGGAGAACACGCAGATCCTGCTTCGAAGACTAAAAAGGAAGATCTCTCAGATGTTGACCAAGAAAATGGTAATTCTGGCGATGCTACGACTAAAGTCTCTCAGCACACAGACAATGAATCCTCTTCCCAATTGACACCAAATAAGCGAAGGTTTCGAAACAGTAAAGTTAGGCCAAGGCCTCAGAGTGGCGCTAGCGATTCTGAAGACGAACCTTGCGATGGCGCCGCTGACAGGAGAAAGAGATCCTCCAGCAATAGAAATAAGTCTTTATCATCTGACGGCAAAAAAAAGAACAATGATGCCAGTGACTCCAACAACCAGTCGGACGGTGGTAATCCCTCTGACCGTGGTGACCCATCAAAAAATAATAATAATAAACGGTCAAATGATGGGAAGAAAGATGACAATACAGATTCTGAGAAGGACAAACGTGACTCTGATGACAATGACAGTGAGAGCAACAATAAGAAAAGCAAAGCTAAGAAGAAAGAGACCAAGAAGCAAGAAGATGGTAAAAAATCTAAAGACAATAAAAAAGGCAGCAAAACTGAAAGCAATTGTGAAGCTGATTCAGACAAAGAAGAGAAAAAAGGCAAAAAAGATGATGAAAAGAAAATAAAGAGTAAATCTTCCGAGGCAAGTGATAACAAATCAGACTCTGATTCTGACTCTTCCGACTCAAGTGATGATAGTGATCTTTATACAAGAAAAAGACGACGAACACGAATGGGCAAGAACAAAAAAGGTTTGTATAGATATATGTATATATATATGTACGTGTTTATATCTATCTATATATATATATATGTGTGTGCGTGGTTTCCTTTTTCCCTATTTTTAGGTCTATATGGGATTCTTTAACTCTAATCCTTTAGTTTGGTGTTAAGTACTTTTATTTATAAATTAAAACAAATCCATTTATTGAACTTACCCCAATTTTTGTTTGTTTTTATTCTTTGTTGAATCCAAATGGATTTAAAAAAACAGAATTTCTTTTTCTTTTCTCCTTTTTCAATTAGTTTATATTTTAATTTTTTTTTATTTCATTTTATATAATTTTTGTTTTTTTAATTCTCCATTTTTTTTTCCAGATTAAAGCTTTAAAAACTAATGTAATGATTCTTTCTTTAGCTTTTAGCTTATGAAAAACAGTGATACCTACTTCCTTCCTTCCTTCCTGAATTAAAAACAATTAAAAAAAACAGAATTTTTACTAATTTTGGCAATAAAAATTTGATATTTATTATTAATCGTACCCTTTTTTTCTTTTTCATAATTGCCATTGGTTTAATGCTTTATTGGTACAAGTTAAACAAGTTAATTTTGCTTGAACCTTTTTTGATTTATATTCATTTAAGATGTATGAATCTAACAACTATTCTAACAAAAGGTTGAAATATTAGTTTTGAATAGCCAATTCATCTAAGTTATTCATCTAACTATTGGTATAGTTATAAATCAATTAAGGTGTTCTATTACAGCATTACTCATATATTTTAAGTGCCTCAGGGTATTTGGAACTTTGCTTTGCTTCTAGCCCTTTCTTT
Source organism: Idiosepius hallami (assembly GCA_034780655.1). NCBI lineage: Eukaryota > Metazoa > Mollusca > Cephalopoda > Idiosepiidae > Idiosepius > Idiosepius hallami. The sequence goes on from JAUZSX010000034.1 coordinate 212,190, forward strand.
AGAAAACCTAAACTTGGTCTTCTGGTCTTCAAACCAGTTTTATTTATTGACTGGTCAAATGCCTTAATTAATGATGAAAATGTAGTTTGGGAATTTAGGAGGACCTGATCAAAAGATAATTATTTTGTAAGAATCTTTAAGATTTTAGAAAAAAAACATTGTGTTATCCTTGCATTGGAACTTTCTGAAGTTTACTATTAATTTGACTCTAATCAATTACAAGAGCAGTTATTGGAGAAGTTCAGTGGATAAACACCTGGACTTTGGAATTGGAATATGTCAGCTCAAATCCCAGTTGCTTTCATTATGATCACATTTGGGCTACCCATGGGAAAAGCATAAATCTCTACTTTTCTGATTATAATGCAATTCAGTGCTCTTAGACAATCTATTGTTCAAAGGACATTTATAAGAAAAATATTGTTTTTAGTATTAAAGGATTGAAAAAGGTTGATATGGCATTAAAAACAAGAATATTTTGAAATACATTTTTGTTATTTAAAGATGTGCTATTCTAACAAAGATATCAATCTATCTACTTTTGATTTAAACTATTTTGAATTGAATTAAAGCAGATTGTTTCTGAAACTCTCATTTGAATAAAACAAAAGTTGTAGGTTATTATAGGTATTTATGCATTTTGACCCAAAATCAAATATTTGTTTAGTGTCAAACTTATTTAGAAAGGAAGAAAGGAAGAGAGAATGTTTTTTTTTTTTTTGTTTTTGTTTTGAATATTTTAATGTGATTGATTGAGTGTTATAAATGAAGGAAACCAATTTTGTTGATGGGTTGTCTTGATTGAATATATTTTGTTTTGAAATTTCAATGAAGGTTGATGAATGACTTCTAATTTATTGTCTTTATGTATAAAAACTATGTATGTTAAATTATGTTTAGAGAAAAAAATTCAGAATATCTTGTATTCAAATGTCACTTGATGTTACAAGAGTGGAAATCAAGGAAAAATAAACAAAATAGAATAATTCAAGATAATATTTATTATTCAAAATACTTCCTTAGTAATTAATCCTCTAAATTGATTTGTCTTTCTATCATTTTAACCAATAGCCATATTTAATTCTAGTTCTAGTATTAAAACAGTGGTATTTAAAATAGATGAAAAAAATAAAATTATAAAAAGAAATTTCAAATCTATAGATTTTAAAAACTGTTGCTTTGTACCTGTAATCATCTGCATAGTGTGGATGTGGCTAACATTAGTATAATTTGAGTATTTCTGGTCATGCATCAAACATACTCTAAGGCCAACGATTAATACAACCTTAAATAAATAATACAACATCAAAATAAATAAAAGGTTTTATTTTTATTATAATTGATTTTAATTATTCAAAGACACTTCAGTAATTATTCTCTTATTAAATTTAACCAAAAATTGCTTCATTATAACAAATTCCTCAATTATGTAAGAATATTTAATTAAAAAACAGGCCATTAATTGAATTAAAAAGTAATCTATATTCATATTTTATTATTTAAAACATAAAATATGTCTCTTAACAAATTCACTTATAGGATGGCAATAAGTTAATCTTTCTCTAGAAAATATGATTTTGTTGATTACAACTATTTTAGAGGGAATTGGATGTAATATATCTGTGTATAAGACGTTATATTTCTGTTGTTTGTGTTTTTATCCTTCTTTATTATTAGTGTGTGACTTCATTGTCTCTTCTTTATTGAATATAATACATATTTTTCTTTTTGTTTTTCCTTTTTCAATGTCTTCACAGAAGAAAGTACACAAGATAAGAAAATGGCTCGTGGAAAGAAAAAAGAAGTTAAACCAAGGGAAAAACGTAGTCGAAAAGCGAAAAAAGAAAAATCCGAATCTGAAGAAGAGGAGAATATTAAAGTTAAAGAAGAGGCAACTGATGAAAAGACAAAAGTGAAAACTGAAGAAAACTCTGAATCTTCTAATTATGATTCAGAATTAGAAAAAGAAATCAATAAATTGTCACAAAAAGTGGTTATTAAGAAATCAAGCAGGCAGAAAAAAACAGAAAAATCAGACACGGAAAACAATGATAAAAATGACAAAAAGAAAGGAAGAGGTAAGAAATTGTTTAATGACGTATCAATTTTAATCATTTAATGCATGGGGTATTTCTTAAAAAATGCATTGTCAACCGAATAGTAGTTATAATTAACCTATAAATTCTCAGTTGCTGTGTGCACTAATGCTTCATGCTTCTAGATGTAATTTCTATTAAAAAACACTGACCATAATGGATTATTAATTCAATAGGAAAGCAAGTAGATATATCATCAATTTGTATAAATGACTATAAATGTTGATACCTTTTTAAACTAGCAAAAAAAAAAATTGAAAAATTTTTGTAAACTTCTCTTATTTCATTAATATCTTTATTACTATTAAAGTCTATAATGGGGTGGCTAGAAATGAAACTGTTGAAATTTTGGCATTATTAACTCTGAATATTTAAATAAATTATATATTTATATTTGTATATATACCTACTCTTAAAAGGTCTTTATGTATAATCTAATGATAGATTTTTGTTGGTTATCTAACACTTTAATTAAATGAGTTTATCATGTGTTATTACTTATAAATTGTTATGAGTTTGTATTTAGTTTAAGATTGCAAAATATTGTTATTAAAATGTACCAAAATAAGTTTAGTCCATATTTATATACAGCATTATATTTCAATATCTTTTTATACTTATACTCTTCACCATTTCTGTATAATACTTTTCATTTTATCTTCCAGCAAGCAAAAATAATGAAAAAACAGAGGAAATGTCTTTCTCTGATTCTTCACATCAATCTGCTGAGAGTTCTGATGAAGACGATGAAGATAAATCTAGGAAAGAGGTAATTTTCTTTTATTCACTTCATTTCACATTCATCATTTCTTTACATTATAACCATTTTCAGTTGTTTATTTGAATGTTCATGATCTGCAACATTCTTGCATTACTGAATGTGTATAAGGAAACAATTTCTGAATAGGTTTCTTAATACAAAGCTAAATCTAATGTCTGAGCAACAGTTTCTATTAACATTTTTGGTTGATTTTAATTTCTGAACCTAACTTGAACTTTGAATGAAAAAAAAACTTTAAATAACTTGAGTATCAAATAAACAAAAGTTTATACCAGTGAACTAATCAAGAATATTATCAGTACAAGTAACATTTATTTAAATAGTAATATTATTAGTATTTTTCAGTAATCAGAATAAAAGTTACTTTTTTATACATTTCATCAATAGAACTATTTGGAGATCATTATTGTTTACTAGAAAATAGAATTTAATGTTAGAAATATTTCAGGTATAAAAAGGTTTACTTGATCTTTATTTTAGAAATAAAAAAAAAACTAATTTAGATTAAAACAAAACATGAAAGGCACAACAAATTGATTTAGTGATATTTCCATAGAATTTAGCAATAAGCAATTATTTTAATGAAAATACTGCGTTTGCAGGTTTATACTACTGAATATTTTTTAACTTGAGAGTATTATTGAATGAAACCCATATAATAGTCAATTAAAGGAATCTATATATGTAAAAAACGTTCTTTTTCCTAATGCTTTGTTTTATCTGAATGCTTGTAGGAAGAAGCTAAAATTAAAGAAGAAAAAGAGAATGCAGAAAAATTAGCTTCCATGATTAAAGATGCGGATAAAGAAGATGAAGAGGAGGAAGAAGAAGAAGAAAGTTCTGATAGTGACAGCAGTGGGTCAGGTAATTCAATATTGAAATCATTTTTTGATGGAATAAATTTTTCATTTTTCATTTCTTAAAAGGATAAAAAAGTGTTTGAAAAGTATATTTACATCATAATTAATAGAATTATTATAATTCTTTAATTTGCTTTATATTCTTTATCCATCTCATATATAATATTTATTCACTGTATGTTTTGTTAATAAATGCACCCTATGGTGAAAATCCATTTAAAGTGAACAAATATTTGTTCTTCCTTTTTAAATATAATTAAGATTGCTTCTTGGTTATTGTGTAGGAAAGAAAAGAGATTAAACTCTTTATTTTGACTATTAAATCTTAAATATTCTTTTTTTATTATTTTATTTCTGTTACTTTTTTTAAAGACATTATCACCAACAAGAAACGAAAAAGAAAAGACAAAAATGGCAATAAAAAAAGTGGAGAGGATTCTACATCAGATGCACAACCAAAGAAAAAGAAGAGCAATCGTTTATTACAAGCCAAATTATCTGGATCTGACAGTGAAAAGAAAAGGTAAATAATCTTTACATGTCTTTTCTTGCATGCAAGCAAGGATTCATGTTATGGACCTTGAATTCTTTATGTTGGACATCTTATCTAGGCATTCAAAATTCAATCTATTATTCTTTGGTTGCATTCACTTTATACAAATATTCTTTTGGAAATTGTTTTGACAACTTTTAAACCAGTTTTTATACTAAATGTTTAAGGGGAAGTTGATTTGGCCTAATGGGTAGTGGGACTTCAGAATTATAGTATGTAAGTTCAAATCCCATATGCATTCATAATTAGACTAATACACTTAGGAAAGGTATGAATCCCCACATTATCTCTGGTTATGGTTTAAATAGCAAATATTGTGTTATTAAAAAATATGTGTATATACATAAAAAAATTATTATTCTCTGCATTAAATGACCTTAAAAGGTTGATATGCCTTAAAATGAACATGAACATACTAAATGCTTAGATATTGTTTGTTGTCTCGTGGCACTTGATTTTTTGTTTCAAATTTTGTAATTTTTTCATTTTATGTCAGTTTAAAAATGTTACCATGTATTGCCCTGTCATCCTTTATTATATTAAAAATATTTAGATTATTGGAATTATTGATTTTATTATCTTTTACTATTATTTTATTGTGAAATGATTAAAAAAAAAAACAGGGGATCTTTTTCCATAACCAGAAGTATAATGGTAATAAATAAATGACAAGTTTTTGTTAAACATATGCATATATAATATTGAGCCCTTATTTATTATCACTTTTTACTCTTTATTTTTTTCTAACTTAGAGTGCATTGTTTGTGTGTGTGTGTGTATAAATTATGATTATTTTTTATGCTCGTTTGAGATATTTGGGGGTGAAAGGCCAATGCTATAATCTAATTATTGTTCATAAAAATAATCCTTTTTTTTTTTACCCTAACTTTCTGCTATTGGGAAATGATAGTTATTCAGATTTTATAACCCCAGAAAATGTATGAATACCTCGATTTATAGGGTAAATACTACTCCTTTTAATTATTAATTTAAATTGAACAAAAAAAGTTTAATTAAATTTTTTTGAACAAATGTTGTTAGATTGTGCAATAAGTAAGTCGATAACTTAATTTTTCTGTACAATTCTGTATTAATAATGAATTTTCTTCCTTTCTGAAATTGTTTTTATAGTAAGAATGATAAATCTGATGCAAGTAGTTCGAATTCTGAATCGGATAGTAGTAGTTCTTCTTCTGATTCTGACTCAGATTCAGATGAGGATGGCAATAAGAAAAAGAAAAAATCCAAGGCGAAAGGAAAACGAGGAAAAAAATCTAAAAATGATTCTGATTCGTCAGAAGATTCAGATGAAAGTACAAAGAAGAAAGGAAAGAAAGGCAAACGACGCAAACGTATTAAAGCACCTAAAAATTCTTCAGATTCTGGGGTAAGTTTCATTCCCTCTAATTTTTTTTTTTTTTTTTTTCAGGATATTTAGGCAGCAGTTTATTATTCAAAAATACTTGATTAAACAAGATGCAGTTTTTCTTCCATATAATTTCATTTGCAACTCTTTCTTGCTGTATAGCACAGTATTTGATGTTGTGATCTTGCTTCTATAAATAACGAATGTCCTCATAAGAACATAGGGAAAACAAACAAAATAAGCCATTAACAAAAAAGCTTGATTCCAAGTTAATCAATAAAGTCAACTGAAAAACAAAAAAAAGAAAAACAATGTATAACAACGATGCCGACAACTGGTTTGGAAACTATTTATACAATTTAAATGCTAACAACAAATATCTTGCTAGACAGCAAGAAATAATTAAAAATAAAGAAAAACTGTCTCTTGTTTAATCAAGTAGATTTGAATAATATATAACTTAGATTTGATTAGATTAGTAATATTAAATTCTATTAAGTTTTTGTTGAAATGAAAGGAGCTGTCAAAGAGCCTTAAATAATGATTAAACTTATGGAAAATCTTATCCAGCTATGAATCGAAGATAAAAAATTAATGAAATGCTATTAGACAATCTGTTGATAAAAGAAAGATGTAAAAAGGTTGTTCCTGGTATTAAATAGCTAAAAGGCTTGATATGTCATAAAACAAACCCATCATTTCAAAGTTAATCTCCTATCATTACTAAACAGGGTTTTTATAGATAAAGAAAAACCAGGAATTTTATGAAGTAAAATTTTTTACTGGGAAAATTCATGTAATATTTAAATAAATTAAATGTAACAACCAAAAAACGCATAAGGAAATCCTCTTAAAAACTAAAGAAAAGACAATTTTTTAGCAAAGAATTTTTACTCAAGCATTTTTTTTATCTATTTATTTTATTTTAATTAAATATTTCAATTCCTGTGTTGATTTTAAAAAGAAGTTATTTTTTCCATATTTTATTTTCATTATTTTGTATTAGATATATTTTTATGATCTGAAAACATTTAAATGGTATCACCTTAAAGTATTGATGTTTTCATAACACTTTTCTAGAAAGTTTGTGTTTTTAAAAAGCTCATTTGATTGTTGCTTTTCTTTGCTAGAGTGACACTGACAAGAACTCTCCTGGTGGTCCAAGCAAGAGAAAGAAAATCCGTAAACTGATTTCTGATAAGAAATTAACTGACAGCACCAAAGCAGCAGCAAAAGCTGAAGAGGAACGACGTAAAAGGGTTGCTGAACGACAGAAAAAAGTGAGTTTATTTTCAAATCATTCAGATAATTTTAGATGTAAGATATGAAGAATCTTTTTCACTTATGTCATTTAAATATTTGAATGTATTTCTTTTTGATTTTAAAAATTTTTCTAATTGAATTCTAATAATTCAAATGAGTCTTTCTTACTGTTTTTAATGGTTAAGCCTTTATGGGTTGTTGGCAACAGAGTTTATTATTATTATGCACAGATTGAAATTCTAGTCTGTCCATTATATTCATCTTGGGAAAGGTATGAAGCCCATTCTTTCTCTGGGATTTAATGTTATTGAGTCTCTTCTAAAAAATAAAAACATTTAATGTTTAACCCAAAATTTTTATTTCATTTTTTAAAAATAAATTAAATGATGTTTATATTTTTATTGTTTGGTTTTATTTTGCTTTCCTCATTTTAATATTTAAATAATATTTAATAATATATTTTTGCTTTCTAGTTCAATCGAGTGATAGTTGATGATTCAGTAGCTCCTACCAAATGCCCGGTGACTAAAAAATTGGTTTTAGCCTTTGATAAAGAGGAAAAGCCACTATTGGAAGTTGACAGAGATCTTGTCGTTAAGCTGAAACCTCATCAAGTTGAAGGTGAGACAATACGCTTAATTTTTCTTCATATTGAGTTAAAGTATTTAGATTTATATACCCCATATATGGCAATAACTAAAATCAACCCTTTCTTTTTGGAATGCGAACTACCAGGGACCGCAAAAGTTGTTTTCCATTAAAAAAAGAATGTTCTGGATCTATACAAAATTGAATATTAGTGAAAATAACTAGAGATATTTCCAAGAAATTTGAATTAAAGTGTGAAATGTGTCTAAAAATATTTTTACAGTTTCAGGTCAAATTGTCCATTTGCAAAAAGGTCCAATTTGCCATAAGACCCATTCCAATTTCACCCATTGACAATAATGTCCAATTTTTTCATATCCATGAAAGATTGTCCAATTATGCAAAATTGTCTAGTGGTGAAAATAGCCCCAATTTTCTTAAATCAAATTAATTAATTAGACTAACGATTGTTTTATTTTTCTGAAGGGTTAGGAATTTATTATTTGGGGAGAAATGTTTTCCTTGGGACGTTTATTAACCTTTTTTATGGATGAAAAAAAATTGGACATTATTATGGTTGTTTTGACTTTTTTTTTTTACAACTTTATTTTTTTACAACTTTATTTGCAACAATTATTTTAATTACTTATATA